>CAODLS010121039.1:0-10891 GCA_948243855.1 Flueggea neowawraea | reverse complement strand
AAAAATTTAAGTATTGACATGTACTTAGGCAAAAGTTGCACGCTATCTAAGAGATAGAGACATTGATAATGTCGTCCTGCAAGACCTTCATTAAACTAAGACAAAAGCACAAATCTTTATTGATTAATTTAATCTTTGCTTGTCCTGCAAGACCTTCATTAAACTAAGACAAAAGCACAAATCTTTATTGATTAATTTATTCTTTGCTTCCTATTTTCAGCTCGAGTTGGACCCTTCCTACATGATTTGAGCATCTGCTTCCAATAAAAGACCTACACATGAACGCAAGATCAGAACACTATTTCTTAAAGCAAGCAAAACCCTAACTCAATACTTTAATTGAGCTTAAGTTGCAAAGCACTATAACGGGTTTGCGACACGTGTAGGCAGTGGTCACCAACAAGATGGAGCTATTAGCTAGGGCACATATAGCAATGTTGGATACAGTCTACAATGGAAGATTAGGTTTTGTGCAACTTTCTCAATCCAACCAAGGATTTGAGCATTGCTTTTGGGGGGAGGGGCGGGCATGTAAAGGGGAATATAACTGCTCTATGAGAATATCTTCTTATCCACTATGCCATATGGAGTAAGACTTACGTTTGCAAAGATGAATCCTAAGTTTCTCAACTTGGCAATATACATTTGTGTTAACTCTAATCTACGAAAATATTATATTTTTTTTTTGTGTGCCGACTAATTAGGTTGATAACATGGAAAGGAAGGTTACTAATTTTAGGAAAACTATGCTTTGTTCATGATTTTTTTTTATTTTAACCATTTGCTACCTTAAAATATTGGTAAATGCTATGAATATATATTTCGCTTATTTTGCAAATCAAGCTACTGATCAGTCCATTTTGATAGATTATCTTTTAAGGTTCCACGTAATTAAGAAGCATATTTAATTAGTAACTAGCTGGAGATCCGCACGACGCAACGAGATTTGAGACAAATAAAAATAAATATTTGACATTATATTTAAATGCGTGAATTTCTTGATCGAATAGCATCCTCTTCCTTTATGTAATCATCTTTGAAATTGATCAAAACTAGTGTTGTTCTTATTGATGCTTAAATTGTGGAACCCTATAATTTGGAGAAAAAGAAAAAAAAAATCAAACAAAAAGAAAGTGTTTGATTTTTGTGTGAATATATCAAAACAGTGGTAATTGCAAGAAAAATATAATAAATAATTACCTTGTCATCGATGAAAACCATATCGATTTCCTTGATTTGATTTTTGTTTTAGTACTGTGAGACTTTCCATAATCTCAACACTCGCACTCTTATTTTCCACGCATCATTTGACACATTTAATTTGTTGACAACATCATATTTTTTTGCCATTTTCCAAAGGTTGCATAAAAAATGGCAAAATTAGTAGAATAATAAATCTAAAAATTCTAAACAATCAATCAATTAAATAAAGATCAAATCAATTAAAATAATTTTATTTCTTTTAAATGGAGATTATTTTTTTTTGAAAATCTTTAATCTTTAAACTTTACAAAAACTATTTATTGAATGACATAAACAACATTTATTATTTGTGCATAAACGACATGAATAACACATGAAAATGTTATGCAAAACTTATGCAAAATAATACATTATATAATTTTAACTTCTATTAAATTTTTAAAAAAATAACGTCAACATAAATTATTGTTGTTGAAAGCATCCATTGTTTTTTTAGGTTTTGAATTAGTTAGATTACCAACTGATACAACAACATATTATCTCCTTATTTTTAAAAAAAAAAAAGTAAAGCAGATAAGTATCAAGCAGATTGCTCCCTCTCCATTAGAAGACGTGTTGCATTACATAGCAACAACAAATCGCACTCTCCCCCTTACCCATTCCCTCACTCTTACTTTCCCAAAATCCACAACCCTAAAATGCTATGTATGCTTCACACCGGTTTATTTCTTTTAATTCCCTCACTCCCACCTGAAACCTAAATTGATCTCTCACTCTCTCTGCATTTCAATTTCCCAAAACTTCTCCATGACCCACCTCTATCAAATCTCTCGGTAAATTTGGTTCCTCTCACTCACACATTGCCGAAGAATTGGAGATAGAATTGGAGCGAATGGCGGAAAGGATTCTGGTAAACATGACTGTCAAATCTGGTAATTTTTTTGAAACAGATCTGATATGGATTCTTAATTTTTTTGCATGCTTTTTTTATATGGATTCTTAATTTTTTTCATGGCTGAAAGGAAATCTTCGCCAAATATCATTTGCATGTTTTGTCTGCTATTGATTCTTATTTTTTTGAAACAGATCCGAGTTTATAGTTTTTTTTTTTATTTTCTCTGACATGTTTCTGATTCAATTTTGGGTGAAATAGATCTGAGTTTTATTTTATTTTTTTCATTTACTTTGATTCGTTTCAATGTTTGGTCAAGTGGATCTGTTGGTTTCTTTTTCTCACATTGTTGTTGTGTTGAATGTCTCTCTATTGCTTTAGATCTTTTCGTTTATCTCGTTTTCTTCATTTGCTTTCTCTAATTTTTAGTTACTGTAAGCCAAGAATAAGCAGAACCCATAAGAAGTTGTCAAATTGAAGCAACTAAAGCACAATAGGTCTGTGGTGTCATGCTCTCACATCGCCTAGGAGTTGAGGTCAAATGTCACTTATAAACACATTCCTCCCTCAAAACACTGGGACAAATTTTCAGGGACAAAACAGTGAGGGCCTATGAGCCCAGCGTGGATAATACCTCAGTGGATGAGCCTAGCGTGCATATATGGTCTACAACAATTGGCGCCGTCTGTGGGAACTCGAGCAAAAAGTTGTTAGGCTAAAAGCTGTATTCCTAAATCCCTTAGCTTCGACTGGGTGGCTATTGCAGTGCCATGCTCCCACATCGCTTAGGAGTCGAGGCCAATGGTCACTTATAAGCGCATTCCACCCTCAAACCACTGAGGCGCCTTTTCAGGGACAAAATCGTGAGGGTCCATGAGCCCAGAGCGGACAATACATTATTGGATAAGCCTAGCACGCAGACATAGTCCACAACAAGGTCAGATCTGGGCTGTTTATATATGTTCGTTTACAAATGAGTGTTTCATTTGCTTTAGATCTGTTCATTTGCTTTATATCTGTTTGTTTACAAATCGATGCTTCACATTTTTTGGGTTGTTTTTACCTTGGCTCTGTTTGTCATTTATGAATTTCTAAGTTATCTGTTATTAACATTTGTGAATTTCTAAATTAAATTATTAATGACTAATTTTATGAAATAGGTCCACCCAATGTTTGACTCAATAATTTTATAATTTTAGTTTTGTGATTTATAAATTATAGTTAGAACCCTGTCATGTGCTTTGCAAATCAAGCTACTGATCAATCCATTTTGATAGATTTTTTTTTAAGGTTCCACGTAATTAAGAAACATATTTAATTAGTAATACAAATAAATTGACCATATATAAAATTCGGTAGTATAACAAAAAAAATAGTAGAATTAATTACCATCGAGTTCCTTAGATAAAAATTTAGTATTGAAGTTAACTCTAATGTTAAGAGGTCAAAAAATCGAATATTTGTAGAAGCAATTAAATGACTCATAAAAAAAAAGTTTTGGTATGAAAAAAGTTTTAGAACTTAGTATGGGAAGTTTTATCATTCATAAGGGTCATACGCAACCTAAATGCAGAGTCAAATACCATAATAATGTTTGCATACTAGGTGATTTAATAAAAAAAAAGTATTACAATATTTGAAAAAACTTAACACTTATTCTTGATATTTTTGAAACAAAAAATTAAAAATAAAAAAGGAGATCCATATGATAAATTACAATAGAGGCCGAAATTTCTAATTACAAGTTTATGACCTGGATTGCGAACAAAAACTATATATTGATATTTTTTTTCCTTTTTCTTCTTGTATATGAATTTTAGTGTTAGGAAGTCTAGAGTTCAATTTATGATTAAAGCAAATAAAATAATTTATCAATAAAAAAGTATTTGAAAGGCACCATAATCCTATATTGTAGCTTTCCTTCCTTATATTTTGTTTACAAAGAATGCCGATTGGTGTAACATATACTCAGACCCACTAAACCTAAATCGGCAAATAAATTCAAAAGTCCATGAATGAGGCTACTTCTTACATAAATTACATTTATACTCTCACATTTTCTCTATAAATAGGATGTCTCATTACACTTGAGAGATACATTCTCTATATTCATACTTTACACCTAAAGTTTTACCGAACTAAACACTAACTTGAGCGTCGGAGAGTTCCTCGAGGACCAACCAACCTCACTTTCAATTTGTTCGTACAGGATTTGAAGTGACTCAAAGTGTTCGTGATCAATTATTCATTTTGTTTATCCATTCACTCTTAATGTAGATTTGAGGCAGCAACAATTGGCGTCATCTGTGAGGAACCAGGCGAAAAGCTGTGTTTTCAACTGTTCACAGCTTTTTGTCTTTGATTTCTTCCAATGTTCTTTTTCATTTCAACCAATTCAGAGTTTGATCTTTTCCATCATCGGGAGGTCTTGGCAAGTTTATTTTTGAGAAGATCTCGAAGAAATTCTTAGGAATCTTCTTCGTATCAACTTCAAAGTTCTCTCTAAAGCCTTCCCCGGAGCCATTCCTTGGAGTTATCAATATCATATTCCTCTTCAAAGTCATTCCTTAGAGTCGTCTTCTTCGGAGAGCTCATTAGAACCTACCGTGGATAACTCTTCAAAACTACCTCGGAGAACTCCTCAGAACCTACTTCAGAGCCTTCCTTAGAACCATCCTCCGAAGTCATACATCTTCAAAGAACTAGTCAGAACCATTCTCTAGAGTCATACATCTTCGGAGCACAGTTCAAAACCATTATCTGGAGCCATACACCTTTGGAGTCTTCTTTTGAACCATCATTTGGAGCCATCCATCTCTGGAGCCCTTTTTAGAACCATCCTCCTGAGCCATCCATCTTTCGAGCCCTCTTCAGAACCATCCTTCAAATCCATATATCTTCGGATCCCTCTTCAAAAGCTTCCCCTGAAGCCATATTTCTTCAAAGCACTCTTTAGAGTCAACCTTCTCATAGCCTTTTTTCAAAGTCATTCCTTGGAGTCATCCTTTTTCGGAGAACTCTTTTGAACCTGCCTAAAGCACTCATTAGGACCTTCATCAGAGTTACTATGATTCTATGACATCCAATATAGTGGTGAGGACAAGATCCTAAGTCGTCAAACACAATGACAATGATGATGCTCAAGAAATCAAAAGTCCTTTGAACCTCCGAGGAATCCCTGCTAAAGCAGGTGCTTCAGGAACCAACAACCCAGTGGTTCCCCTCAGTGACTATGAAGCTTTGAGGAAGGAAAATGAGGAAAATATGAGAATTTTTAAGGAAACAATGGCTATGCTCAAGGAAAGAGATCCTCAGGAAAATGTCCTTCTATCTCCTTATGCAATTTCTAAGATTGGAGGTGACATCAAAAGGCAAAAGGCCCCAGAGGAAGAACAACAATTGAAACTCCGCCAATAATTTCCTCTGTCCCCAAGAGAGGCATAAAGTCCACGTAAGAAAAGAAAGAATATTTGATTCACTTAAACAGAGGGAGCAATACCAAGAGGTGGAAGAGAGCACTTGTAAGAAAGTTTCTAGAGCTTCCATTAAGAGGGCGGAGCTAGACAACTAGCTCATGGTATGTGCAAAGGATATGATTGAAATTCAAAAGATATTCAAGAGAATCCTAAAAAGAGTACTAGAATAGGACTAGCAACAAGAGAGGGCAATCCCCTTCACCAAGGAAATTATGGGAAAGCCCATTCCCCTAAAATTCAAGATGCCTCAGCTTTCTATCTTCTCAGGAAAAGAAGATCCGTGCGAGCACATGCAAAACTATAAATCCATCATGCTTCTACAAGGGTGGAAGGATGCAATCATGTGACGATTATTCTCAATCAAACTAAAAGGCGTCGCTCATGATTGGTTCCATGCACTGAAGGAAGCAACTATATCATGTTTCAAACAGCTAAAGAATGATTTTATTAACACATTTATCATCAACATCAAGAGGAAGAAGGATGTCACTTACTGACTAAGTGTGAGGAAAAAAGAAAGGGAGACCTTAAAGCTATTCATTGATCGGTTGAGGAATGCAATCCTAGAGATCCACAAGTTGCAGCCAAGTCTTTCCATAACAACTATGCTCCAACGAACTTTGTCCGTTTAGCTCCAAGAATTCTTATCTCTTGATAATCCAAAATCATTGCCTCACTTATTTGTCCGTGCCAACCAATATATAAGGCAAATAGAGACGATGAAGGTAGTCAGCTGGATGGATGATAGAAAAAAAAAAGGAGAGAAGTAACCAAGAAGAAGTAAAGAAGAAGATGGGAAGAGTAGAGGGACCATCGGGAAGTCGCAGTGGAATACTCTGTTAGATTTTCATTTCCAAAGTTCCAACAACATTGGAGCACTAAATTGCAGAAATGAAATTAGCAAGACATTGCAGGTGTAAAAATTAGTGGACATCACTTGAGATTTAGAGCACTTGCTACAATCATACTTCAAGCATGATTTTTCTAGAAAATAATGAAGGAAGACGTCTCAAAGAAAGTAAGTAGGACAATGTTCATGTAATACCCTGCATGTTTCTGGCCTATCTTTTGTAGCATTCCAACCAGTCCTGATTTGTTTCGTTCAATTTTGATCCTATCAATTGATATTTGAAGATGTTGATGATGTTAATTTGTCAAAATTTTGGTGTTTAGTTGGTCTCGATTTGATCTTCAATAATTGAAGTGTTGAGTGGATGATTAATGATTTTAAAAGGGAGTTACTCGAGTAAGTAAAGAGTCTTACTCGAGTGAAATAAATCATGAATTACTCAAGTAAGTAATTCTGTGTTACTCGAGTGAAATGATGTATGGATTACTCGAGTAAGCCTTTTTGGTTACTCGAGTAAGTTGTGTTTCCAGATGAACACCTGGGCAAAATATTACTCGAGTAAGGAGGTGTGTCACTCGAGTAAGGGGTGTGCCACTCGAGTAAGGAGGGTTGTCACTCGAGTGAGCATTGCAATTTTTACAGAAACGACGTTGTTTTGGGCAGTGGTATATATATGCCCCCACCCAATTCTCTCGACCTCACTCATTTCTCACTCAAATCACTCATTCCGTCCAAAAGTCATTTTTGTCGGTTCTCCATCATTCCTAATTATTATTTGAGGTAAGATTAAGATTCTAAACCGTTCTTTTCTTTATTTTTTGTAAGATTTGTTCATAATAGGATTTTGAACGAAATTGCTCATAGGTTCAGATTTGTGATGGTTCTGTTGGAATGATTTTTTGAGGTTGTTAGATCTTGATAGACGGAGGCTAAAAACACCTAGATTAAGCTTAGAATCATAAGATTTGAAGAATTTCTTGAATGAGCTAGGGTTAATTCGGGTTTGAGTGATTTTGGATGATTTTGAGTTGTTTTGATGAAATCATTCATAGATTCATGTTTCAAGGATGATTGTAGACAATGTAACTGATTGCGAAAGATTTTTATCGGTTTAATCGATAGTTAGATGTTTTGGTGTAGGTTTTTGCCAAAAGGACTAAACATGTATTTTTTCATGATTCTAAATTATTGTCGGATCAAATATAATATTTTTTTTTATGTTGGGATTGATTTGTAATTTCTGAGAGTTTGAGAGTTTATTTGGAGATTCTGACTACTTGAAAGTAGGAGTGGGCATAGGTCGGGACTGGACACTGCTAAATCTTATGCCCAGTCGACCGGGCTAAAGGTCTGACCTAGGCTCGCCCATCCAAAAGGGCGGACCGACTCGACCCACAGGCCTATTTTTTAAAAATATTAATATTCAATATTTTTTTATCAAAATATAATTTAACATATACTTTATTATATAACTTATACTTTAATAAATTATAAACAACTTTTAAATTTATAATTTTCATCATTTTTTATTAATTTATAACACATAATACATCAAATTAATATTAATATGATATATTATATATATATAATATATTTGTTCGGGTCAGACCGACCTGCTAGGCCTAACTATAAGCTTAGGCCCGACCATATTTTTCTAAAAAAATAGGTGTGCTAGGCTTCGAGCCAAAAATTATTGGCCCAGCTCGACTCTTTTTTCGGGTTGTCCGGCCTACTTAGAAGGCTATTTGACAATTTTAGAATACTTTGAGGTTTTTTTATAATTTTAAAAAGTTTAGGGGACTAAAGTGTAATTTTACATAAGTCGGGGGACTAAATTGTAATTTTATGATATGTTCAATTTTCGAGGTGAGAGCATTAGATCTTCATTCGAGATAACTTTCAGAGGGTCGATGTCTGCATTTGCATTACATATATTTTGGTACCGCCATGATACCAGCATCATGTATTTGATTCTGCTTTGGTAACTGTTTTGGCTTTGTGTTCCAGTCAGCAAGGTTAGTTAGCCACCGGTGGTGCGTGACTAGGCCATCCAGCTTGGATATCCAAGTGAATGGAATAGAAGCTTCAGACACATAGGCTGTATCTTCTAAATCCATATCATTTTTGTTGTTTCTGGACTTTTGCATGTAATCTGGAATAACTAAAGTATCGAAAATCATAAAATTTGACTTGCGTGGAAAATCTGCTCTGAAAGTTCTTATATTTCTATAATAAATGTTTTTTTTTCTTGGAATAAGTAAATCTTTTGGGTTAAGTATTCTCCGTAACAAGTATTGTCTGGAAGTTGATAAAATCCCCATAAATGATATGTTTGCCTCGTATGTTTGTTTGCTTCTGTGCATTTATTTTTCTGAAATAAAGGTTGTTTATTTTATTCTGTTTATGCTATAGATTAGTATTTGATAGAATATGATAGACTTGGTGATTATATGTCTGTTGTTTATTGGATATATTCTAATTGGGATAATAAGAATATGTTCTTTGATTTCTGTAATCGGTTATTGCTTGTTATGTAAGTGGTGCATCCACTATTATCCGTCTCATTCTACATTTATATTTTATGCAATATTTATTGCTTAATTATTCTGACTTGGGACACCTTTGTTACGGGAGTAAACGTAATTTTTGGTATACCAATGTGAAGACCCATTTACTAGGGTGAGGTGGTAACTCGTGTGTCTAGCTAATACGCGTGAGCTATTGTTCTAATGGCGGAGTCCAAGTATGATTTCGATCTTTTTTTTGGTCCACAGTCAAGCTGTTTGGTGTGATATGTTTTTATCTAATTAATAAATTTGGTGAGTCTGCATTATTGCTCATTTTTTTGTAGTATATTGTTCAGTAGTTTGACCGGGTATATCTTGCTGGAGCACATGGATTGCAATGCTCACGAATGTACTTAGATTAGTTTCTATCTGTTACAGTTTTGATACCCTTAGGGTAGACTGAGTATTATTTTGAGCAACTAATACTGTCAGCCGTTAACTCTTTTGAATTGGGTACCATTTAGGCTCCAAAGGCTGCTAGTTTATTTTGATTTGAACTAGTCAACGTGGTTTTAATATAATACAGGAATATGATCAGTAATTATGAGATCTGTTCAGTTTGGTAATTGATTTATCATAAATATACATAAATATACATAAATACGTAAACTTTTGCATATTTTGAAAAATTAGGGCTTTATTCATAATTGTATGATATATGTTTGGTATGCATTCTATCATCCGGGCATGATACCTGCAGTGCATGATTATTGTTTCTGTTAATGTAATTGTTTTAGAGTTAAATGGTTAATTTGCATGAACAAGAATAAGTTATACATATAGATTTGCGTGAATGCATGTTGAGAGTTTTTTATTTGTCTTCTGGAATAACAATTGGTACACTTGACTGTCTGTTTGCTTTGGTTGTGAAAAATTTTGAAATGAATTTCAGAACTATTATTTTGTATTTAGTTTGTATATGTATATACACTTATATTTGCATGAGATATTTTCAAACTATTTTCAAAATAGTTTACGTGAGGCCTGAGGCCGCTTTGGAGTGTCGTTTCCTTCATAGGGTTCTCACCCCCTTTCCTTTCTATCTATTTCCTTTATCCTTTAATTTCAGGTGATTTTGGTTGATTGCGATCTATCAGAATTCAACACTCGGTAAGGCATTTTTGAGTTGCGGTCAGTGTCCTTTTGTTCGGACCCAATTATCTATTTTGTTAGTTGCTCCACACCGAGATACTTGTGGGTATTTAGTTATGTATAAGTATTTGGTATTTAAACGTGATTTCTTATTTATAAGTATTTTTTATTTATATGAAAATCAAAGTTTTAAAGAAATTTGGATTTCTACTGTATTATTTGTATTAAATGGTTTTGGAATTGTTTGCTATAAATTAGTTATAGGTTCTGTTCTCTAATGATTGTGAAAGATGGACCAGACTTTCTTAGACGGTTCACCTCATACGCCGGTCATGGTCCGAAAATGGGCGTGACAGTTCAAAAGCACACCTCCATTATCAATGCACAAATCTTAGAACTTTAGTAACCAATTCCATTTTTTGAATAGGGTTTTGATATCTTGGGACCATTTCCACAAACATTTGGAGGGTGAAAACTCTTCATTGTGGCCACAAAATACTTCACCAATTAGAATAAAAAATTATTTGTCGACATAGGCCTCAAGGTCAAAACATTATAATCTTTGTTCATCCTTTACTATTCTTGATAAGCATTACACTTGAATACATTATGTGTCATTCTACGTACTAATGCATCACTTTTATCATTATGTATACACTATAAAATGACATATATATTGCCGCTACATTGGTCGGAGGAAGAAGTCTCAAGATTGATAAACATATATACAAACTGAAGGGATTGGATGAGTCAAACCTACACTTAGAACGTGTTAAAAGTGTAGGCTACACTCTCACCACCAATATTGTTT
>CAODLS010120979.1:0-13500 GCA_948243855.1 Flueggea neowawraea | reverse complement strand
TTGAATTCCAGATAAGGGATGATCCTAAAAATGGACTTTATGTTGAGAATTTGACTGAAGAGTACGTGAATAGCTATGAGGATGTAACTTAAATATTGATCAAGGTAAGAAGATACGATATTATCATTGTATATTTAATATTTTAATTTTCACGCCATTTTTTCGGCTGCATGCTTCTGATTACTATGTAAACATAATTTTGTGGCTGTGTACATTCTCACATTTCCGTTTTGTGCTTCTTCTTATATGGTGTGCAGGGGCTTTCAAGCAGAAAAGTCGGAGCAACCAGCTTAAATTCTAAGAGCTCTAGGTCCTATGTTGTGTTTTCTTTCATCATTGAATCATGGTGCAAGGTATATCAGCACTTGTCATAATACATAGCAACCTGTTTGTATATGTTCCGTGACGAAATCTCTATTTAGAATAGTCAATCATTTTCAGTCTTCCAACTTCATGAAATGGGATGTTAACTGATATGGTATTTTAGTATTTGGTAGGGAGTTAGTTGAAGATTTAGGTTGTTGCATATTACCTTGTTTTGTATTTTGTTGGTTTCATCCTTCTTATGTGTTGTTGATTGCTGGAAAATTCAACAGGGAGCTTCATCTAAATGTTTCAGCAGTTCTAAAATCAGCAAGATTAACCTTGTTGATCTAGCTGGACTGGACAGAAACAGAGTTGATGACGCAGGCAGACAATTTGTCAAGGAAAGCAAAAGTATCAAGAAGTCCTTGTCACAACTTGGGTATGATGTATTCTCCTTACAAATAAATTTTTATAATGTTGCTTCTGAACGAAATTAATGTGGTATTGACAAGTAAAATATTCTGTAGTATTGATTATTTTCTGGTATTGGTCACTTGTCCGTCATGTCATAATGTATCTTTGAATTACTAAGATGTGTAATTGCATATGGCTTGCGAAAGCATATTTTACCTTCGAATTACTAAGATATATAATTAAACATGCCTAAACATAAAGGTCGGGTTTGTGTTATATGTGCAGGAATTTGGTCAAAAATCTTGCAGAAGGAAGTCAACTGGAGTCAAATAAAGATTTGACTTTCAAAAGATCTTGTTTAACACATTTGTTGAGAGAATCACTTGGTGGAAATGCAAAACTAACAGTTATATGTAATGTCCCCGCTAATCACAGGTAATTTATAAAACCAACCAATTTTTTGGCTTTCCAAGCATTTGGTTTCAGCATTTTGCAGTCACACAGATGGTTAGTAGAATATTTATTTGCTGTCAGGATCAGTGGATGCATCATCATATTTCAAGTTTTTGTATATGTGATTAAGATTTTCCTTAATTTTCTTCTAAAAAAAGATTTTGCTTGCTGGGTGCAGAAATAATGGTGAGATTCTGAGGACCCTCAGATTTGGGCAGCGGGTGAAATTCATAAAAATGATCCTGTAATAAATGAAATATCAGAGGATGATGTCAATGATTTGAGTGATCAGATTCGTCTGCTAAAGGTAATAAGTTCGCTGGATATTTTTTTCCCAGTTTCATTTGCAATGTTTGTCAGGTTCTTAACAGGAAGAACTTATTAGAGCAAAATCAGACGTAACTAAATCTGTTAGGAGTAAAAATGGATACTTTAAAGGAAGAAATGTACGTGACAGCTTGAATCATTTAAGAGTGAACCTTAATCGCTCTTTACTATTAACCCGCTTAGATAATGATTCTGACAATGAGCAAGATGTTGATGAGACTGATGTGGGGGAATTACATCAGCATCTGGACAAGTTGCAGAGGTGCTCTTCTGAGGAGAACTTGAGGGAAGAATCCACCCACTTTACTTCGGTGGAAGAAAGTTTGGAGTCAGATTTGATGAGCGAAGATGAAGTGAATGGTCCGGAAGAAATTGGAAAAGAAATCAGCTGTGCTGACACACAGGATATTGTTGGATCAGACTGCAATACAAGGACAAGCATCACCATTTCTATCTCCCCGCACTGCCAATCTGAAGTTCTCCAAGAGCCGATATTATCTGAATCTCCAAAAATTGCAAAAACAAGGAAAATTCTCGGCAAACTAGAAGAATGTGTCAGAGAGCTCTAACTTGAAGTCAGATACATTACTACAATCGCTTAGACAAAGTGAGCACATAAGAGAATCTTTGCGGTCAAGCAAGGTGTTTCCTGGGCCCACTGAATCATTGGCCGCTAGCCTTCAAAGAGGCTTGCAGATAATTGACCATCACCAGCAAAATTCGGTATCGAACAGATCTTCTGTATCTTTCTCCTTTGAGAACTTGGCATTGCAACCTTGTCCAGGAGTTGACACAGCAGATGATTCAATAGAAAAGTTAGCAAATGAGAGACCATCATTGGAGGGACCATCTGCGTCTTTACTTTGTGCAGCTTGCAAACAGAAGCTCGATGCTAACTCCAACGAGGTTCAAGACAGCCTGAAAACATGGATCGTGGCTGCTGGTGCTAGTCCGAATCCTAACCAAATGAGAGAGAAGGAACTTGAAAGCATTTGCACAGAACAGGCTGCTAAAATTGAGCAGCTGAATCAACTGGTGTGCTAATTCTTCCATTTTCAACATGTTAAATTTTTAGTTTACACAATTGAAATTTTGCTGCCAATAAATTTCTGCAGGTGGAGCAATACAAAAGGGAGATACAGAATAATCAGGAAAGCCATAAACTTTGTCTTGAGGGTGTGAAGAATCAAATAATACCATTTGAAGAGTCAGAAACCAAAGATTCGTTGAGAGATCAAGACAAGGTTTCTTGTTTGCTCTCATTCATAAAAATTTGTAGCTGCGTTTTTTATTTTCCTTAATGTATCTTATCCATTACCGATTATGACCTTTGTTATTCTTGCAGTCACGAGATATTGCAGAGGAAAATGTGAAATAAAGGAGGTCCAGGAAATATTGAACCCTGGCAATAAACCTATGGACGTAAATGAAAAGGAAGAGCTTCTAAAGGAAATTCAAACCCTAAAGACCAAGTTGCAGTCATACACTAATGCAAGTTCAAATAGATCTACTGAGAAGTTGAGATCATCTTTATTGGCACAGTCCATTCAACTGAGAAAAAGCATGGACACTAGATACCGCTGTGCAGAAGAGCTTGAGAAAGAAAGACAGAGATGGACAGAAATGGAGAGTGATTGGATTTCTTTAACTGATGACTTGAGAATTGATATTGAAACCCAACGGCAGCGAGCAGAGAAGGTAGAGATGGACCTAATGTTGGAGAAGAATTGCACCGAAGAGTTGGACGATGCACTTAGCCACTTGGACATGCTAGAATGGTTGAACACTATACTGAACTACAAGAGAAGTACAATGACTTGGTTGGAAAGCACCGGGCAGTCATGGAAGGGGTAGCAGAGGTGAAGAAGGCAGTAGCAAAGGCAGGAACAAAAAGCGGAACTCGCTTTGCCAAAGCAGTTGCTGCTGAGCTTTCCACCCTGCGAATGGAGGGGGAAAGAGCAAGGGAATTTTTGAAGAAGGAGAATAAGAGTCTCAAAATCCAGCTCAGAGACACTGCAGAGGCTGTTCAAGCTGCTGGAGAACTCCTTGTGAGGCTAAAAGAAGCCTAGCAAGCTGCTGCAGCTGCAGAGGTAACTTCAACATTATTCAACTCTCATTTTACGCAGATTGCCTTTGTTTCTATTTACATCTCATGACATCGTGTGATCTTTAACTTTTTCTTTCAAGAAAACTGTGGTAATCTGCAGCAAGAGAATGAGAAGCTAAAGAAGCAAGTAGAGAAGATCAAAAGAAAGCACAAAATGGAAATGATCACCATGAAACAATACTTGGCAGAAAGCAGATTACCAGAATCAGCATTGCAGCCACTATACCGGGATAATTCTGATGTTGCTGCGCAGAATATGCTTCAGGATGATGATGATCAGGCATGGAGAGCAGAATTTGGAGCCATATATCAAGAGCATTTCTGAGTTGTTTCTAGTTCCTGGAGGTTGCCTAGACTCTTCTCGGGTCTAAACTGAAGAAAATATATTTAGACTAAACTTCAAATCTTTTCATCTCCAAATGTGCTTCATTCTTTGACTGTATTCTATTCGCTTGTCTGATTTCAAGTATACATCGAATGGTTTCTCTTGATTGTATTGGTCATATTGTTTTGGAGATCCTTTTTGTAAAAAAATTGCACTAATAACAATCACAAGTTATTTTGTTAAAAATGAATACATCTATTATTTATATTGAACTTTCAATAATATTGTCAAAAAAGTTCAGAAATTAAGGCATTTGTTTCTATGTCAAATCTATTTTTTTTTATATAAATTACTTTAACCTATATAGGCAATCACATAAACTCGAGTTCTTGAAAATCTTGCTCTGGTCACAATCAAACAGAAAAGGGACATAAAAGGAAAAGTCAACTAAAAGGGTACCAAGCTTGTAATTGAACCAGGGAATAAGGATGACGTGAAACATGGGAGGGGCCAAAATTAATAGACATAAAACAACAGCGTGCATAGATATTTAAATCAAAACGGTGCCGTTGAGGGGTTGTAACTGTGTATAGAAAAAGGTCTTCTTGTGTCTGGATATTTTGATAGGAATCGACAGAAACGGAAGAAGAAGAAGAAGAAGACGGTGACAAGTGAGTGAAAAGGATATGGCATCATCAACGGAAACGCCAAACAGCACCAACAACACTGATTCCGATCTCGACGACGACGTTCAAACCTCTAGCCCTAACTCAATGGTTCCCTCCCAACCTTACTCTCCCGCCGTATGCCTCCTCCGCTTCGTTGGCGACTCCTCCGGCGGCGCCTTCATGGGCTCCATCTTCGGCTACGGTCTCTCTTTCTCTTCCTCTAAATGATAGTGTTTCTATAGATAGTTATGAGTGGGACATTTTTGTAATTTTGTGAAAAGTGATGGTTTTAACGAATGGAAGATTCTTGCAGGCTCGGGATTGATTAAGAAGAAGGGATTTAAAGGTTCCTTCGTGGAGGCCGGATCATATGCTAAGGTGTTGTTAGATTATGAATTTTCATGTTCATTTCAGCTTCTTTAATGGCTCTGATTGAAAATTAATTGATATTTTAGCTTATTCAAGGCGAACTGTTCTAACTGCAATTGTAGTCAAAATAATTGTTAGTGGAAGAATTTCAAGTGTATGTAAATGCTTTTCAGTATTTTTAAGTGGAATTGCTTGAATTTAGTGGTTATAGAGATTCTTCGTAGAGGAACTCTACCAAGATTATTATGATTGAGTTTATTTGTTAGAATTTGCAGGCTATTTGACACTAGTTGTTCTGTCTGAGTTGCTAAGGTTATGCTTTGATTGGGTTTTTTGTTTGCTGCAGACATTTGCGGTATTGTCTGGAGTGCATAGTTTGGTTGTCTGCTTTTTGAAGAAGCTCCGAGGGAAGGATGATGGTATGGAATGCCAAGTGTGGAGCTTATTCGGTTGTACTATTATTGGTGTCTCTCCATTTTGATGTTGGTTTTTTTCTTTTGCAGTTTTCAATGCTGGAGTAGCTGGATGTTGTACTGGTCTTGCTTTAAGTTTTCCAGGTATTTTTTCCTCTATTGATTCATTGCATAATAATAACTTTATTGCATTCCTTGACTAGTGAGAAGTTATAGGACTTCATTTTGAGAGTATTTAAGGAGAGCTAATTTGATATCGTTAAGATTGTGTCTTGTTACGAGTGTTTGATTGCTTGTAATCGCTCCAAGAAGTGTTGGTGCATGAGCATTAATATTTTGCCTCTGAGATCCTTAAAAATGTGGGTATGATTTTTTCAAATTTTAAGAATGAAATTTTTAAGGTGTACTGGATCTAGTTAGAGTCCGCGCATTTACGCTTTTCTATGAAAGCATGTTGAATCTTTGCATACGCTTTATATGACTATGCAGGTGCACCTCAAGCACTTCTACAGAGTTGTCTGACGTTTGGAGCATTCTCGTTTATCATTGAAGGGCTTAACAAGCAGCAAACAGCCCTAGCTCATTCATTTTCGGCAAGAAACAAGCACAACTACCACAACAATCCACCTCGTCCATTGGCTCTTCCTCTTTCTGTCCCCTCCCCGATGAATTGAAAAGCACATTTGCATTTTTCCACAAGTCTTTGACGGAACCCAAGAGATTTGATTTCCCTACTGCGAACTGATTGCGGTGAATGAACTATCTTTCTTCTTCATTACGTAGTTTCTGGTTATGATGGCAACCTATGTACCGTGTATATTTTTAGTTTAGATGGTAAAACTTCTTGTGAGATGGTTTCTGGTTTGGCATGCATTTTTATTTCGCACCATTTTCTCTTGTAATTTCATCGGCACAAGTGCTTCTCGCTAACTGCAAACTGCAATTCTTAGGCTTACTGAGGGAATAGGGACAAGGCGAGAAGCCATGTTTGTTACCATGCATGATCATGAAGTTACCGTTATCAAAGAAGCCAGATATTGATTTCTTTGTGCCTCTGAAAGATGCCATTTTTTTTTGCCTTGATGATAATGTGTTCTGCCATCTCTGTCAGTTGCACGGATGATTTGATAGACATTTTTAAATTTGATTATTAGCTTATTGCAAATATTTTTCAAGTTTACCGACAAGTTGTTGGATTAGGAATTAGCATACTGTTCTCAAGTGGATTATTTGTCAAAGGGCTGGGGATTTATAAAAATCGTTAATATTCTAATTTTCAAGGCATTCACATGTTTCAAAATATATATTCTTCCTGGTTTTTCTTGTACCGGTCTCTTCCTATTTTTCTGTCCAGATGCGAGTCAGAGTTCGGTAGGAGAAATTGGAAACGAAAAAGGAAATCTACTGCTCATGTACATTGTATATTCTTTTCAGTGTAAATAAAATTTCTGCTATTCTACCAAAAAATATATATATTTCAAGTTTTAACCTCAACTATAGTTTTACCTGTTTGAACACGATTTACGTATATAAAATATGGGAAAAAATAAACGATCATCACTTAATGATGGGATTAAGCAATGGCTAAGAAGATGGGAAGATTGTTGTGCAATTTCACCGTAGAAAGAAAATCCATCTTTTAAATAGAAATAAATTGTCAAAATAGGAATGTAAGAAATGATTGCTTCCAGAAAAAGAAAGAATTAAGATGTGATTAATTCTTTTCCGTAAGACTAGCTTCTAGCTTAATCAAGTCACCTACATAGTAACCTTACTTAAATTCTTGATTGCCGGCTTAAAAATACCTTCTTCCGTTAATTTACTTGTAATTAATTCCCGTTGATTTTATTACCATAACTCCCTTAATCAAATCCATTTCAAAGAATGTCTCAAAAGCTCTATAAATGCTAATATATTTGTGGCAGCATCTTTGTTCTCATTTTATTTGTTTTGTCTAATCCTGCTTCAACTGCAAAATTCGAAGACCAGAATGTTTTCTTCATCAGAGTTTCACGCAAACATGGTTAAGAGACATCATTCTAAGTTTACCATATATCATTTCTTCTCGCTCGTCTCCTTTTTCCCGCTTCTTTTTCTTCTATCCTTTGTTCTCGAGTCATTGAATCATGAATTTGCAGAGCCATTTTTTTGTACTGATATTTTGAATCAATAATTTGCAGGCTTGTCATTTGAAGGTTGATACTCAATCTCCTGGATGGTACAAGACAATAAACAAAGTATTAAGGAAAATCAAAGGTATTTTCTATGAATTTTAGGTTGGAATATTAAGGGTCCACAAACAGCTCTATTTTGGAGTTGTTAGTGGAGATGGAGCGTTTCGATATCATGAATACCAGATAACTGCTCTGATAAATTAAGAAGCAAAATGGAGTAATTAATTGACGTTGTTATATGTTTTATTAGGAGTAAATTACTGCATAGATGCTGAAAATGGCATGGCGTATATCACTGGAAGAGTGGATCCAAACAAACTACTGAAGAAGATTGCAAAGGCAAAAAAACATGTTGAGACTTGTTGGGTGGAGGCTGGTAATCAGAAGATTTTTAGCGACGGCTACAGCGCCATCCCTGTTTATAATCATTTGATTCAACCAACAACGCTGCCGCCATATCCTCCTCATTATTATCCTCCATTGCACCCATATTATGGCTATGGTTCTTATATGTAACCATCCTAGGGGGTCCTTTCTATGTTTTTCTATAATAATTTTGATTAATCAGAGACTCTTTTTAGTTTAATCTCTAATTAATTAGGGTTTATATTGATATAAATTGTAATGGTTCGTATTCGACGACTCCCCATAATTTTTATGAGTGGCGATATCCATTTTTGACAATTATTTTTGGTCTAATGTGTATGAACAATCCACCTTACTATTAAATCGATTCTTTATTCATAAGTTGTAATTGCCAATTTTAGTACATTATTTTTTTTAATTCGTTTTATTTTAAGTTTGGGTTCCCAAATTAGAGAATATCCGGGTGTCTATGCTACCTATAAAATGTAAATCAAGGAGCAATATATGCAGATTTCCTTGGTACGTATAACAAAATTTTCAAGTCGTGATTCTTGTTTGAACCCTATTGTTGATTAATGAATATAGATGGATATTTTCAATGTGATTCTGTTCTATCAATATGTAGAATTATCGTACGTGATGCTAAATAATATAAGTTATAAACTAATGTGATCGTAGACAACAATGAATCTTGAACCAAAGTAACAAAATTTTTATTTCAGTACTTTGGCCTCTAAGTTTAAAATGGATCTTATTCGTTAAAAATAGGAATTCAAATCTTAGAAAGAAAAAACTGACAAGGATGATATCAATTATGTGTTAATTCCACCAAAAGACAAGATACTATAAGAAGATTATCTCCAAGAAAACTTATAAATGGCCCTTGAAAACTGCTCTTACTTGATATGAGATTTTCAACCCTAAAAACTTAACCCAAGTCGAGAATTAATGTTTGATTATTTACTTGCCAATTTTGTAGATGATTTGTAACTAATAGGGAAAAAAGTATAATGTGGGGATTGAATAATCAATATTTGTTCACATAAAAATGTTAAAATTCTACTTGAGATTAACTCAAGTGGTTAGATATGTGTTATCAAGTATGATGTCTAAGTTTCAATCCTCTGGTAACAAAAGAAAATATTATAGGTAGAATTTTCCTCCAAAATTAATTGAAAACTAGTATTTAAAATTTTCACGACATCCTCCATTGGTATCGAAATATTTTTAGGAAAAATCCCTTAAATATATATTTTTTCCATATGCAAAAATCCCTTGAATATAATAGTCAAGAGAGTTTTTTTTGTAAGTTTATAATCTTCTCAAGAAAAATCACATCGGATGATTCTGTGTATCAATACCCATATTTATTATTCAGCATATTTATCTTCTTCTACCCATAAACCATCAACGCCATTTCTTTTAAGCTTAACAACAATACGTTAATGGAGCCGAACCCTACTCGCATGGTTACAGTACTACTACTTTTTAATTCATTATTTAACATATATTCATTTCTTCCATAATTTCTAACCAATTTGCCTTTTTCTTTATGTATTCTAATCTCCACAGAGTTGTATTCTAAGATTGGATACATCTCCTGGTTGGCACAAGACATTGACGAACGTACTAGAGAAAGGTAAAGGTAATTCCCATTATACTATGTTAGTTTTTGCGACACTGTGTATAATAAAATTGTATAATTAAAAAATAAAGAAGTGTTCTTTAGAAATATGATATATTATTCTTTATGTAAAATATAAATCAGTATAAAATTATTAATTCCAATCCTTCTTCATAAACAAATATTTTTACATCTAATTTTAAATATTGTTAATTTCGTTGTTGTTAGATGTGTCGTATTCAATTGACAAAATGCGAGGATTTGCATATATTTTTGGCGACATAAACCCGTCGTTGCTACTGAAGTTGATAGCAAAATCAGGCAAACATGCCGAACTTTGTCAATTACACTACTGTCAATATAATCAGCAGTCCCATGAGATGCCTTCAGTTCATCAACAATCTTCCCAAGATGAAGCTGCTCTTAAATCTCTGGAGGCTCCAGCACCGGAAACCGGTCAACAATCATCGGTAACCCCTTCTTCTATTGTTCCAACTCGCCATAGTACACAAACAAATAATTCTATTTTGTTGTTTGGTGTGAACCGAAAATTGAAAAGTTTTAGTTAATTATTTAATGTATCAAATTTTTAATATAGTTGTAAGCAGATTTTTCCCAGTAATGTATTTTTTTAATTGAGGCTTCATTTACTATTTTATCGTATTTCTTATATAACTTTGTCATTCTCAAACATTCATCTTAGATGTAGGAAGGACAGGATTAATAAAATTTAACAAAATTTCACTGCAAGAAATCTAGATTTTAGCGACGATTTTGCAGCTGGGAAATAGCAACAAGTTCGATAAAGATATAAAACATGGCAACGTTTCACGACTGGCGTCACTATGGAAATGGCCCGGCATGATACTTTAGGAATAATTACCGTACTTGTATATTTAATTAATTATTAAAATTTCAATCAATTAAATTATTAATTATAATAGTTATTTTTTAAGATGATAGTACCTATAATTGCTCTAAATTTTGATATAATTTACCATTAATTCACGGAAAGTTATATGGTAACAATGCCTCCATATAACAAATCCTATACATATTTTTAGTAAATTTGACTCACTCGCAAAATGTGATTTAGAGCTAGTTTGGTTTAGATTTCGACTTCTCTTGCAACAAAATAAAAAAAAAATATTTTCCCGACCTCTTAATGTGGAAGATGATTATAATAAGAATACAAGGTCATTCGTATGCAACTACATTTGGTTAACTCGAGCAAAACATAACAATTTTTCTCTTGAGTCAAAAGAAAAATTGAAGTAGCTTATGTTATTTTTGAGAACATTTAGCTATTAAGTCCTGATAAGAAAAAGAAATAGTGAAAGAAAAATTAACTTGTTGCTAATGCGTAATATAGAGACATTAATTGGGGATCCAAAAAAAGAAAAGTTCAATTTCTCCCCAAAGAAAGAGGCATGAAATTAATAGCAAAATATGGTAGTAATATATATTCGAAGACATAATCTCTGATCATAAGGCATCTACAGAATGGAATCAAATTATCTTAATTCAAAATGACAGAAACAGTTGATCCAATCTTGTGTTGATTTTGAAGAACAAGGCGATCATTTGCTTTGCAGAAATCAGTGGAAAAGTTTTCTTCTTCAACCATGCTGATATTAATTATTTATCAATTATTTTACAATTAACGAAATTAATTTTCCTCAACACCCCTTTTTTTCCATTTCATTGCTATTAGTTATAATTTCTTCTTCAAACATGCTTTTCAGAATTCTGATACAAGAACAAATTATCAACCTGCTGGACGGCGTAAGACGATGACAAAAATTATTCAAAGTGTTAAAGGTTGTTATTAACTTATGTTAGTTATTTCTTCTGCATATTTATTTATCATTTCCTACTTAGTTTGGACCAAATTAACTGATATTTAGATAATTTTTCGTGACATCTTAATCTAACCGAATTTTAAAAGTTTCTCCATATTTAAGACTCGAAATTTGAGATATTGATTAAAAGAGGAGAAATTTGTGTCAGTCCATCACAATTCTCTTATTTATTTCTTATGATTGGAATGAAATTATTTGATTTTTTTGCTTAATTAGGATCAAAGCGAACTAAAACTGCAAAAATGGAGACCAGTGTAACAAACCAACTTGGTTCACACAAACATTTGAAGAGTCCTACAACAGCAGAGCCATCAACAAATGCTGAACATCTTCATAACAACAGGCGTACTATGCCTATGGCTCATGACAATGGTCCTTATTATGATCAGTGTAACGCATACACACATCCTGGTTTTCAGAGGATGGAAGATCGTTGTGAGGATCATGCACCGTACCCATACTATAATTACGGTCCCCAACAGTACTCACTTCATCCGCATTGTTACTCTTATGAACCTACTGTCAGGTTCTTTCCTCAAGCACAACCACCTCCTGCTAATGCTAGGCCTGGTGAGCCTGATCTTTGCACTATTGTCTGATTTGTGTCTTTGTGTGGATTTACATGAACAATCTTGTTTCACAATTTGGAAAGGTATGCTTGCAGTTTTGGAGTCCTCTACACT
Source organism: Flueggea neowawraea (assembly GCA_948243855.1). Lineage (NCBI taxonomy): Eukaryota > Viridiplantae > Streptophyta > Magnoliopsida > Malpighiales > Phyllanthaceae > Flueggea > Flueggea neowawraea. The sequence continues at coordinate 1,409 of CAODLS010120979.1, read as the reverse complement.
AAATGTTAATAATTAGAATTAAGTAGTTCGGAAATGAGTCTAAGTCACTTACAGTATTCAGCTCAATAAGAGCTCATTCATATCCAGTTCATTTAATAAACAAGTTGGGTTTGAACTTGATTTATAAATGAATTGAGCTTTTGCCAGACTTATAAACAAATTTGATAAACTAGTTTATGAACTGCTCAACTGTCGTAAGCCTAATTTGAGCATATTAAAATTTGATTGTTGAATGAGTCAAAGTTTGAACATGCCAAAACTCAGTTCAACTCAGCTTGATTATGGCCCTATAATTAAGGAGTCGAAGTTTGGATTCTCAGTTTAAAAGAAGTTGGCACGTAATATCATATATGCAGGTCTTTGAAATGCCACTTGCATTACTTGCGTTATTGGAAATGTAGAGATACTGAATATCTTTCAATTACTCTTTTTTTCATAACAACACAACAAACACTTTCTTCAGTCCTGCAGTTCACTTGTTTTTGATACAACAGTCAATCTAATCTCAGGCAAGTGCGTCAGTGGCGATCGGACATCACTGAAACTTTTGCAGGAATCATTCATTGAACATTTGTTAGATTACTTTCATCCTTTTCTTTGTGAAAAGGAAGAGCATAGAAATCTGCTAAGTAGACCAAAGCTTCAGTGTTATTGTCACACACCTTCCACAATGATGCAACCTCTCCTTTAGAGACAACACCCCAATCCTCACAGGTATCAAGAAATTCTAACAGCTTTGCGTAAAAAGAATCATAATTCATCAACACAAAGGGAACTGGAAGGTTTGATCCTATCCTCTCCAACTGAGTCAAGCCCAATATCTCAAACATCTCGTCCAGGGTACCGATTCCACCTGGGAGAGCAACCACACCATTCCGATCAGAATCAGTATTCCGAACTGCAGCATCCACCAGACCATGTTTTCTCGCGGAGAAAAACCTGCATTTAGTTACGAACACTGCATTTTAATAGGCTTCAAAGTTTATGGTGGTCAATCGTTCCAGATCAGTGATATATTACCTGCAAGTAAGATAGGTTTCTGACGGTAAGTATGGGTGAAAATTGGAGGCCGTCCATTCACCGGCTTCTTTTGCTATCTTAAATCCACCAACAGACTTCCCTGCCTGAAGTGCACCTTTAGTTGCAGCATCCATTAGACCTGGACCAGCTCCTATCCATGAAGTACAGTCCAAGAGCTTTGCAAACTGAATAAAAAGGAAACTCATTGGGTCGGTATGTACGACAATGAATCAGAATTCTAGGGAGTGCTTTTGATTAAAAAAAAAGAACTGCCTAATTTGTGAGCAAATTGGTGGATGAAATAAAGAAAACTTGCCTCCCTAGCCAACTCCAGGGCTTGCGAATAATGTGGATGATCAGGCCCCATTCTTGAGGAACCCAAATACACA
>CAODLS010120978.1:0-19055 GCA_948243855.1 Flueggea neowawraea | reverse complement strand
TTATAATTTTGAATGTTTGACATCTGATTTCACATTTTTGACTAATTGGACCACTGATCTATAATTTCTAAAATTTTGGGGGATTAATCAGTAATGTTTTGAGGACTTGGAGACTAAAATGAAAATTGATGAAAGTTGGGTCACTAAATCGTAATTTTACAAAATATTTGATTATCGAGATGAGAGCATTAGATTTTCGATCGAAATAGGATTTCTAAGATCGACGTGGGTTAGGGCATGCATTGCATTGCATACATATTCATTAATGCCACAGTACGGTATTTGACTCCGTTGTAATAAATTTATGTTCTCAACTCTATTCGATTTTTTAGGTGACCAGCCATTCACCAGTGGACTGCGATTGGATTATTAGCTCGGCGTCCAGATAAGTGCGGTGGCAAATTCGGACACATATGCTATGTTTTTTTAAATTTATATATGTTTTTGATGTGTCACCTATACATGTAATTCAGAATAATAATGGTTCGATAATAATAAAATTTGACTTATGTGGAAACCTCTGCTGTGAAAAAAAAAACACTTTTGGAAACTATTATGATTTCTAAAATAAATGTTATGTTTTGATATTTATTATAATTTTCATAATAAACACTCCATTTTGGGTTTTTAAGATATTTTCTGTAACAAGCATTTTTCTGAATATAAGCATATTTTTTGATAAAAAAATTGTTCAATAATTAAAAATATTTCTGTAGTATTTATTCTATTCTGAAAAATAAATATAATATACTTTCTATAAAATAATTGTTTGTTCTACATGTCTGGATAGTAAACATCCGATCCTCAGTGCTCAGTGAGGCATCCTTGTCAGCAGTGAGTGACTATTGTCCAGGCCTGATTATCAGTTATGTTAGATACTCCACACTGGATAGTGGGTTATGGATCTGTAATGCTAATATACTGGTTTAACTGATTTTATTTGTAATTATCTATTTTGCCTTTTTTATATTATGATTATGTTTTATTACTCGAAGATATTATTTTCAAAACTTATTTGTTAAGTTGTTTTGATATGACTAATAAGTCGGCTAATAATAAGAAACTGGGTAGATGTTCTGTTCTCTGAGGCTTGTGTGAGATGGATTGGGCCTCCGGTTCGATTCGTCTTGTATGTTGATCTTGGTCTATTCTCGGGTCGTGACAAAGGTGGTATTAGAGCGTTAGATTTCATATCGTCTGGGCGGTTATGGAGCTTAGGTATTCTTGATTGAGTCAGTATAATTGCCTCTGCATATATCTTTTTGAGCGTTTCTTTAGTACTGTGGCAATAGTTTGCATTCTGACTATAACGCATGCATGTAAATTTCATTTGTCTACTATATGTCGATATGTTTCGCCATCATCGAAGGCTTAGGGAGATCGTTAGGATCGATCAACCGAATCCGCCAGTCAATCAACACCAGTCAACATGATTTGTGTAGTAGCTGAAGGTAACAACTTTAGCGCTTCAGCCACCGCTTGTGGCTCAACAGGATGTATTCAAGAGTTTTTCTCGACTTCTTGATCGTTTCGAGTGATATCTTCCTGGTCAGGAAATCAAAAATCAGTTAGTAGCAGCCGCTCTGATAGTTGCACATATTGCACTAGAGGTCAATAGTGGTACCCATCTTACAAGTTGTTTAAAGCTCAACCCATCGAGATTTACTGGCAAGATGGGAGAGGAATCACATAATTTTATCATTGCACTTGAGCATTGCTTCAGTGCTCTAAACTACACCGATGATGTCGAAAGGGTCAGATTTGCAACATTCCTTTTAGATGGTTATGCAACATTGTGGTGGCAGGGTTTTGAGAGTAAGGAGGACATCTCTTAGGTAGAGTTCAAGAATGAACTCATACTTTCTATCCTTTCTCTGAGTATTAGGGATAAAAAGGTAGATGAGTTCAATTATTTCCATCAGGAGGTAGGGATTACTGTAAGTGAATATAAGGAGAGGTTCAAAAAGCTAAGCAGGTATGCGACAGAGTGGTGCCAGAGTGAAGAAGCACTAGCGAGAAAGTTTCAGAAAGGTTTATTACCATTGCATGCTAGGGTGGCGGCGGCTCTCGAGTTAAGCACAGTGATACAGATTGCTAAGGCCACGAGGGCCATGAAATATGTTGATGAGAGACACTCAAAGGAAATTCTTAAAAAGAGCATAAATGAAGGAACAACGAGTGGCCATCAGAGCCACAGTCAGAGTAATTAGTCAGAGTAGAGGCATGGGTTCTCTTCAGGAGAATAAAGGCAGCATGAAAATAGTCAAGGTGTTAGTATGGTACAGCCTAGTAGATGCTCCAGGTTTCAGAATAACTCTTCGAGTGTTGGAAGTGTAGGCAAAGGCCCAATTCCTTCATGCAGTATGTGTGAGAAGAAATACCATGGGCAGTGCGGTAAACCAAAAACCAACTGCTATTTTAGTAGGCATCGAGGGCATATGATATCTAAATGTCCTCAAATACTTGTGACCAAGCCCCATGCAGGACAACCTGGTGTTTCAGGATCTATTGGGGGTAGACAATCAGGGGACCCCGTTCCTTTTGGCTATGGTAGCGCAGTTGGAGGAAGTCAGTATCGAGACTACTATCTGACTTTTCAGGAGGTTCAGACCTTAAATGCAGAAACAAATGGTACCCTCCTTTTCCTAAACTTCTACATATTTTCTACATATGTTTATCCCTTGGAACTTCTGCATGCTTTTGTATTCATGCATTTGAATTTTTGCAAATTTTTGTATATTTTTGCATATACTTCTTTGAACTTCTACGTGCTTCTATGTACATTCCTTTAGAATTCTTATATCCTTTTGCATACATTTTATTTGATTTTGATGTTATGCATTCAAGTGTGCAATATATTCTATTGAGCATGTCATGTTAATGGCACATTCATTAGAAAATTCTTATAAGTTTCTTCACTTTTGGGAAGCTAGATCTTAGCTAATCATAGGTTCTGAGTTTGTTTGACAATCACACTAAGGTTTGCTTCACACAGGGTGTTGGAGGTTTTGGATGTTTTATGATGTATTTTGACACACTAAGTGTTGGCTTAACTTCAGTGGGGATATTTAGTGTTACCCAATGAAATTATGGAATCGATGAATAGCATGTTTGGAAAGGGTGATGAAATAAGTTTGTCTTTGCATATAGATAGTGGGAATTCTGAGAATTTGAGGTTTTCGAGAGAAGAATGCAATTTGATGGTTAGTGTAATATCCCATATTTTGTTTTGGTAATTATTATTTTATTTTAATAATAATTAAATTTGGGATAAATTAAAATTTTATTTTTGGTGATTGAAGGGTTAATTTTGTGTTTAAGATGTTAATTGGGTGATTAATGAAGGTTAGGAGTGACTTGAAAATAAGTTATTAAGTGAAAATTGGTGGAAAATTGAAAATGAAATCTGGAAAAAAAAAAGACCGGACAACCGATTGTCTATCATTGGTTGCCAAGCTGCATGTCGTCTGAAGTCGTGCTCACTATCGTTCGGTGTCAAGTTGCGAAAACAACTCGCCATTTGGTCGAACTCACTTTTATCGTCCTCATCATGCATGTGTAGTTCAGTGTCAAGCTGCGTGTCCCAAACCGCTGTCAGTGCCTTCCACCTGTCGTTCGCGTGCGTGTGTGTGTGCAACTGCGACCAGACGACCTGTCGTTCGATTCCTCTTTTGCCACCTCTGTAGCTTTTCCTTTAAAACCCAACAGACCCCCTTTCTTTCTCCACTTCATTTCTTCACTCAAATCCGACCCAGATCACTCCTTTTTTACCTCAGATCATTGTTCCATCAAACTTGAGGCAAGTTCATCAATTATTTTTGGTTTTTAGCTCTATTTTATGCATTTAATTGCTAGGAAAAAAATTGAATGAAAATGGGTTTGAATAGAGCTAGGGTTTAGTTTTGAGAAGATTTATGGCTTGATTTGGAGTTGTTTATGTTGGATATTAGTATGAGGAATATGGGAGAACATGAATTTAGCTTGATTGATGAGAAATTCATGATTTTTATTTATGGGTTTATTTAGTCCGAAAATTCAATTAAAGAAATTAATGGTTTTAGGATGAATTGATGGAAACCAATGTTAGATTTGTGTACAAGAGGATGATTTGAGGTAATGTGGATGGTTTAGAACATCGAGTTTCGAGTGTTTCGGTTTTAGGGACATTTTTGTGTAGTTTTCTTTCGTAAGGACCAACTCTGATATTTGCATGCTTGTGAACTAGTTCTTATATTTTCCAATTTAGGGAGCAATTTGATATTTTGAGGGTTTAAGGGCTAATTTTCAATTTTCAAAAGTTTGAGAGCTTTATTTGAAATTCTGACTACGTGGAGAACCTAATAGAAATTTTTAAAAATTTGAGGACCATTTCATAATTTTACAAAAAATTCAAGGATCCTACTAGCTTTTTGCGTATATTCCAATTTTTGAGGTTTTAGTGTAAGATCTTTGACCGAATTAGAATTTTGACGTCATCCTAGGATCTGCATCTGCATTTGCATTTCATATATTTAGTACTGCCACAGTACCACATTTTGATATTTGTTCTATCTGTAATTGTTCAGCTTCGTGTTCCTGCCAACGAGACCAGCCACCTGCTAGTGGCGTTTGACTAGATCCTTAGCTTCGGATTCCATGTGAGTGAAATGACAGTTTTAGACACATAGGTTGTGTCTTCAGACTCTGTATGTAATTTTTGTTGTGTCTGGCTATGTCTAAAATTGGAATAATAATTATTTGGCTAATTAATAATCCGGATTATGTAATTATTAATTTACAAAAATTTATGTTTCTGATATATAATATTTATATATAGTATATATAAATATTTTCTGCAAAACGTTTATACTCTGCATGCTCGTCTGTTAATATTATTTGTATATAATATTCTGATGTGGGGCACCTAGCTACGGGGTACGTACCCTTTGGTATGCCAATACTCTGTCAAGGCCCTAGTCACCGGGATACTGGGGTTACTGTGTATCCGGTCAAATACATGCTCTATTTTGTCTGGTGGCAGAATCCACATTATTATTCGGTCTGTTTTGGTCCCATATTCTGACTCTGATACATATATAGATATATATTTATACCTCCGATACTGTCTGACTGCATGTTGTATGCCTTATGTGCGAACGTTTTGGTGAAATAATTTTTTTGAAATCTATTACGTATGTAGCGTATATACTATATAGTATCTTTGTATATACGTATGAGGTATATTTTTTATTAAAACTATTTTCAAACGGTTTATGTAAGGCCGGAGTTGATCTAGAGTGTCTTTTCCTCACTAGGGCTTCTTATCCCTTTTATTCTCTTGTCTATCTGTAAACTTATTTTTTAGGTGATATTTTTTTGACGCTCAGCAACTGTTTGACATCTCGATCCCAGTGAGGCATTTTTGATATAGTGAGTATCACTCATCCTGGCTTTACTTTTGTTTCTGTCATTAGAGCTCCACATCGAGTTGTTGTTGGGTTACTGGGCCACATTTTGTATTTTGTATTTTGGGTATTGATTTTACACTTACTTGTTATTAACCTTTTAAATTTATTTTCTTTTTATATAAATATATATTTTAAATATAAATGTTTTACAAATATTAAATATTTGAATGAATGAATCATTTTGGGTAGAATGTCTGTATCTCCGAGGCTTGTACGAGATGGGCCGGGCTCCCATAGACGGTTCACCTCGTATGTCGGTCATGGTCCGGAAACGGGTCGTGACAAAGGTGGTATCAGAGCGATGGGTTTCGTAACTCTTTGACAGTTGGGTACTCTAATACCAAAGGCAGTATCAAAGCATTAGGTTTTGTATTGTCTAGGTCAGTGTGGAGCATAGGTATCCTTGATTGAGTCCATCTGAATTGCCCCTGTATACCTTTCTGATCTCTGTCTCAGTACTGTGGCAATCACTTGCATTCTGACATTTGCATGTATGTTCTGTTTGTCTGATTTTTGTAGCGATGGATCGTCGTGGTCGTGGTAGACTTAGGAGTATTCCTGTCAAAGCCGCCGATCAGTCTGCTGTGGATCTGCATGTTGTCATAGTATGCCAGAGGTTGCAGCGCCAACACCTCAGCAGCAGCCATAGCTTCAGCAGCTCATCACAGCTCAGATGTGGATGTTTGAGTGCATGACACAGGTTCTCGAATGCATGGAGAGAGCTCAGCCAGCACAGGTGGTTGAGGGTCAGCCAGATCCACTAGTTGTAGATCAGCTAGTTCTACCAGTGGTGCCGCCAGCACCCCAGCCTCAACCCGAGGGAGGCGTAATAGTCGTTCTGGTGGTTGCACCTATTGCACCACGAGTCAGAGAGGATGATATTCAGGACAGATTTGTGAAGCTCAAGCCACCCAGATTTTCAGGTGTGATGGGAAATGATTCTTATGATTTCTTTCTTTAGGTGGAGCATTGTTTTGAGGCTCGAGGCATTACTGATGATATCAGCAGGATCAAACTCGCCACATTCCTTCTGAGCAGCCGTACAGCTAGGTGGTGGAGTCTGAAGGTCCGGGGAGGTTTCACTTGGGCCAGATTCAAGGATGAGCTCATTGCATATGTTCTTCCTCGGAGTATCCAAGATAAGAAGGCGAATGAGTTCAATGATTTTTATCAGGGGACTGGTATGTTACTACGACCACTATCACTGCTACAACTACTACTACGACTACTACCACTACTGCTACTACGACCACTACTACTACTACTACTACTACGACCACTACCACCACTACTACGACTACCACTACTACTATGACCACCACTACTCATCATGCCATCAATTCAGTTGTTCCAAGTTACTAAATAGTGCAATCTACTTAACCAACATTACACAAACATCCTCAATTGATTGCTTATAAGCTTTAGTTTTCTTAAATTTAGACATTTTGGCGCTAACGACTGCTCTTTTTTATGTTTTTTTCCCAATAAGAAGTATAAGAAACAGAAATTATACAAAAACATTCGTGGGTTAACTTTTCTTTTTATCACATTACGTTGTAGTTATATATATATATATATAACTAAAAGCATAAAAATAAAATTACTCCTAGCGATCATAGTTTTTTTAGATTGACCTAATTGTAAGAATTAAAAATAAACTTGATGATCATATAATAAAATTATTTATTTTATATTTAATTTTAGACCAAGGGATATGAGTTGTTCATTAAAAATCACTGGTATTTGTCGATAGGCTCAAAAACTTTATTTCAAAAGTTTATAGAACATGATATCATTTAATTTGAGTATATTGAAGATTTAAAAAATATATTTTTTTTTTACTTTTGAGAACTGGTAATTTATATAATTATATTATTAAATGATAAGAAATTTTAAATGAGTAATTTTTTTTTACAAGTTGCCCGCTCAAATTCTAACCCTCTATTTAAAGGGTAAGTTCCGCAAGCCTTAGCTTAATATATCTGTATCCATTCATCTCATAATAGAGTAAGCTTTAAAACTTGTTCATTTTATTTGATTTTTAATTCATGAGCTTAACTTTCCTTCTTTTCATACACATCTAATTTGGTGCTAATTGCTAAAACAGAATCGGTGCTTGAATTTTTTTTTTCTCAGTAAGAACTACATTGAAGGCCTGGATTAACTTTTCTTTTTGTATCACATTACTTTGCAGTTCCACCGAACAGAAAAACATGAAGGCCTGGACTTTAGCGGCAATGTGTGTTCTATGGGCTGGCATGGTGGCAACAGTTACAGCTGATATACCGACGCTTAGCTACAATGTGTCCCGTGAAGGAGACAACTACACTGAGTTTCTAAGTGCTTTGAGGAAACAATTAACTAATGGCACTCGCTATGGCATTCCGGTGTTGCGTGATCCATCTGCTGTTCCCGAATCGGATCAATACATCTATCTTGAGCTGCACTCACCTGAAACTGAAGCAACAATCATACTTGCTCAAGATGTAACTACGTCTTGGTTGCGTATGAGGCAAAAGGCCAATCCTTGTTTTTCGACAATGCTCCTCCAAGTGCAATCAGTGTCCTGTTTCCGGACACCGAAAAGTCTAAACTTCCCTACACATCCGACTATGTTGAAGTTGCAAGAATCGCAGAGGTACTAAGAGAAACAGTTGATCTAGGATTTTTGGAACTTGCCAAAGCTATTACAGATATATACCACAGCGCTCCGTTGAAGACCCGCTTGGAATCTCTTATAGTCATTTTGGAGATGATTTTCGGAGCATCTCGGTTCAGGTATCTTGAGCATATTGCACACAGAGCTTTTCTAAGCGGACTGAGTACTCGGGCTGATCTCGTAATTCAAGTACTAGAGGATAACTGGGACTCGCTTTTCGAGGGCATCCAGAAATCCAATCAAGGACTATTTTCGGCAACAGTTCGTCTTTGGAGATTGAGTTTCAGTCCTTTCAGGGCCGACAGTTTGATCAGTCCTATCATTTCGAACTTGGCATTCATGCCTTTCGTGTGTCCACAACAGTCAACAACATTTCAAATTAATCCGATCACATTCAGACGTGTTGCGGCTGAAGATACTGAATGTGTATCTTGCGACACAATTCCAGAGCCTATATTGCCGATAAGTGGTCCAAATGGTTGTGTGTTGAGGTAAGGAATATTATTCAGGTCGTAAGCCCGGTAGAGCTGAAGCAGTGTGCCAGTGATGCAGATGTGTATCAACTTTGGATTTTCAAGAAAGATGGAACAATTCGATCCCATTCGAACGGATGGTGCTTGACCATTGACGGTACCAGCCCTGGTGCTGATGTAGTGATCGAGAATTGCACAACGGCCAAACGTGAATCCATCCAGTGGCAGTTAGAGGAAGACAGAACCATGTTAAATCCCAACTATCAACTAGCGCTAACCCTTGAAGGATCAAAACTTGTTGGGAATCAAACAGATCCCATCCCTGAGGGACGGAGCCAGAAACTCTAGGACGTGGGGGCGGCTGTGCAATGAGGAGGCGTAGCGGACGACGGAGGCAATAGATCGAACCGTCGAACTTGAAGTTTGGAACTGTAGAATGAAGAAAGCGAAGCGACGGCATTGCATTCTTGCAGAGCCAAAGGGGAAGAAGAGGGGACGGGGAAGATGACCCAGGCTTGGGTGGGGCAGAGGTAGGGGATATAGGAGTTCCTCTGTCGGCGGCGGGGGCGGCCGCCCACACCCCCCCCCACCAGCCACCCTCCCAACTAGTGGTCAAGCATGGCTTGCTGCCAACAACACACAACCTTTCGTTACAACAATTATCGGGTACTCCGAGTTGTGCTTCGAGACAGATAAAGACGGTGCCGTTTGGATAGCTGAGTGCAGAACAGGAAACAAAACACAACAATGGACTCTGTTTCCTGATGGTACTATAAGAACAGAGATTGATGAAGATAAGAAAACCTGCATCACTTGCGAAAGTAAAACCAATGATGTTGTGACTGCACCTTGTGGGAATCGAGACGCTAGACAGCGAGTCTTATTTCAAACCGACGGCATTTCGAATCTTGGCGACAGTTCCCACGTGATGGAGGTGAAGAATTCTGATCCGAGCCTTCGGAAGATTATCTGTGCGCCTTATGTTGGAACTACTAACCAGCAGTGGTTAGCAAAGTTCTGATGATCTGTGATCTGAGCATATATAGGCATCTGGTCTCAAGAGTTTGGGACTATTACTGGGACATGAATCGGATGAAACTACTCATATATATATATAACTATCTACTTATGCGCGTAATAAAGCAGATTATGTGTTTAATCTGTCCAGAACTTCTTTATTTGCAAGCTTAAGACTTTGTTTAAATGACTAACAGCATGGTTTATTAATGTACAGTATGGTATTGTATTGTAATTACTATTTTTTGTGTTTGAGAAGATGGTATTATATAACATAGTTAAATAGCTGTTTTTGTTTGGTTTTGTGGTATGATATGGTGTGGTTGTAAAATTGATGAAATAACTACATTACTCTCATTTAGTGATATAGTTTTGTGTTTTTGTGATATTTCTTAAGATTATTTTAGAAATATTAAATTTATAAATCACCGAAAACTATGGAAATCATCATTTTGATAGTTTACAAAATTTGTTAAAATTCATAATTTTTAAATCATGAAAAATATATCATACTATACCATGAATACGTAGAAATCAAAACAAACAAGAATTTAACCGTGCCATACCTTATGAAACCATGGAAAACATCAACCAAACAAGGCCTAAGTTGTTATCTGATAAGTAAAAAAAAATCAAAATCTATGATCGATGATAAATCCAGATAATGGCTTTAATATTCTATGTTTGGCTGTACTGAAATTTAATATTCATAACTGATTACACAACACTTGAACTTCAAAAATTCATTTTAAAAAAAACTCAACAAATTTCTCAATATCAACGTCACAAATCTCTTTTCCTCTGCTTCAATAATTAAATAACAATTCAATCCAAAACTACAATTGCATCATTGATCACATCAAATCAGTATATTCATCAAATGAAATGGTTAATAATTAAATGGAAGCTCGACTATAATTATGTTTAAAAATTATATTTTTCCAGCAAAAGTTTTCAGCTTTATGAAGCCAATAGCTTAGACTACAATTTGCAACCATAATTTGATAATCAAAACCCAAAAATAACTAAAATATAACTGAAAATTTGAAAACAAAATTAAATCAATTGACTACTATTTGTTATTGACAATTCGTCAGAATTGTGGGAGAGATTTGTTTGCTCCATTCTAACCAATCCTCCAAAGAAACGACGTTAAAAAGCACAAATAGGTCAAAATAATCCATTGATCATCTTTTCAAAAAACAAAAAACGCAAAATAAAAAGAAAAAAACTCTGCATCATTTTCGTATCCCATAGCTCCAATAATAATTTTAATTTTCTCTAAAAACAGTACCTAAAAATAATAATTGTAATTTTACATTTGTATTCAGAACACTTTTGTGAATCTTTGTTTCGTAACCTAGAAGAGAACAAAATTAATTGGGCCTAATCATGGTACCTTGACAGACATATAGAATGATAGAATATCTTTTTGGAGTAATTATTATTTTATTTTAAATTATATTATAATTTTTTATTAAATTTTAAAAATTCTTCTATTAAATTATTGATTGTATATAATATCAACTTAGAATAAATATTTAATATTTAATATTAGTATAATAAATTTTATATAAAATATTTATATATAAATTTAAAAAAATAAATATTAAAATTAAATATTAAATATTTATTTTAAACTAATATTTTATACAAATAAAAATTTAATAAATTTTTTTTAAAAAATTAAAGATATCTACAATAAAAAACTAATGGTGAAACTATTAGTGAGTGGAACTATTAGTCTTTTACTGTGTTAGCCTGGTGACTAAGGGAGGCTAAGCCTAACGTTGTGGGCCAAGCCGCATTAGGCAGTTTAATTGGTGTCAGTGGACCCCAAAAAAGCAGCCATATCTTTTCTTTATATAAAAAATGCCACGGTCAAGAGTGACTGTAGGATTTGCATGTCACGGTTCATTTTTTTATTTTTTAATTATTTCATTTATAAATACTCCGTTAATTTGTCACATCATTCTCATTTGACCTCTCATTCATTCTATCTATAATCAATCTTCAATTCTCTTCTTCTATTCAAGAAAAAATGGATCCCAATTTTATTAATTTCTAAAAAACCGATTTAAATAATTTGCCAAGCTCCCATATTTGCAAAATTCTCCAATTTCACCATACCAATTTTTGCCACAAAATTTAATGTATACCTAAAATTCCTCTAATGCCCAAAATATGGAAATTAGTTTATTTTTATAATATTTTATGTAATTTTAATAGTACGCATAACATATTTGTAATAGTTCAAAATCTACGTAGTAAATTTTAATTGTTTGAGTAAAATTTAATTTTTCTATTTTAAAATTATTTATATTTTTTTCAAATTTTTTTTTACTATTATTCGTAAAATATATAATTTCTCATATATTAAAAATATTTAATTACTTGTGTGGAAAAATGTAGTTTATGTTGTATATAATTTAAAAGAAAATTGGATGAAAAGTTGAGTAATAACAGATCTTATACAAGAATCTAATAATAATCTAAACTATTAGAGTGAAAGAATTTAATAAGAGAGAGTTTAATAAAAAACTGATATGACAATGATGTGTTAGTAGATTAATCTCAAAATGAAACTAACCATTAAAGATGCTTAAGGGACTAAATAGAAAATTATAGTTTAATTTAGGGACGCAATAAGTTATTCCCCATATCTTCTTCACGAAGTCTCTTAAGCGTGCCATATCAAAAAAATAGAAGCCACGCTACAGAGAAGTTTTTGGTTAGTCGAAGAAACAGAAATCAAATCAAAGCAAATCTGCATTACACACTGCACCCTAGAGATCGAGCCTATTCTGGTTGTAAAATATTGAGCATGTTTGGCATCTTTTGGGCAACTCCTTCCTCCTCAGTTGATTAGTTCCAAAAATGGCCGACTCTTGTTAAAGGAATCAGCAGATAATATTCTTACGAACCCTCTGGCAATTGTTTGCGTGGGAGATTTTGAGGACGAGAAATCGTAAGGTTTTCTCTGATGATTCGCCTAGCTCTATTCATGATGTCATTTGGATTTTTTTCCTCGTTGTGGTTTCCTTTTTGCTTGTCATGATAGCAATTTTGTGCATTTCGGCACAACTTATATAGGTGTCCGGATATGATTTTTGCTTGGAGCTCTTTGTAGTTCTGTTGTACTCTCATATTCTTGATTCTTATAATAATTTTTGTCTGTAGTGGTAGCCTATAAGACATGTCACTCATTTTATAAGAATACCGTTGTGAGAATTGATGTCCGACCACTATTTTGATAGCTCTGGCTTTAAAAACATTTTCACTCTATTACTGATAAAAACAAGCAGACCTACAAAAAAACTACACAGAAATAAAAAAAATATATTGGGTATGCAAGTGTGAATTAAAAATAGAAGAAAATCCCACAAAAAATATGTCGTTAATGAAGGGTGTAGAAGTAGTAAAAACTCATAATCAAATGCCTTAAAATTTTGAATAAAAATGTAGTGTTAACGCTACTTGTATGTACTTTTACTAAACTCATGCATGATGCAATTCCTCCTAAATTAGATCCAATAAATAATATTAGAGCTAACAGTTTAGACAAGGGCAAGATCAAGTAAGTTGTGATTGTCGTCTTGATACATGTACGGTGCAGTGGAGAGTTCTAATGAGAGAGAAGATGATGATATTTCTATAGTTTGTACATCAGGTTCTATAAGTACTAAGGGTTATAGACACTAAAGCAGCTTATCGCATATAGCTACCTCTTTTTTTTTGGGTGGGTGGGTGGAGGTGGGGGGTTTGGAGGGGAGTCGAATGGAAGTGTAAAATTAGAATATAGTGACAAGTTGAGTGTTGAAATTTGTGGTTTTGTGCTAATAAAATGTATGATGGATGGTTAGAATATCCGATGCCGGGTAATATCCCTAGCTTGTGAAAGAATTGATTTTTATAGGTGTTTTCGATAAGTAAGGTTATAGTTTATCTAATGAAAGTCAATGATTTGAGTGATCAAAGAATCTCTCATAGTTATGCAAGGGTAAATTACAAAATGACATTAATTTAAGCTTTGATGGCTAAATACGGTAAAACCGACCACTCATTACAATAATCGCTTTGCACAAACCGTTTTCCCCTCTCCATCATCTACCTGACTACCTTCTTCCATGAACTGCACATCTTTTTTCTCTTCTTAATATTCTAATCTTCCTCCTTTATTACACTCCCGATCCTTCTCTCCTCCACCAAGCATGCCACCTTCTATTTTTTTTCCCAATTAAATATGCCAATAGATTAATCACTCAAAAGAGAATTGTTCGACGCGATACCACCCAACTGATTTGGTCTTGGTGTTTTTAGATGGGATTGTAAAAGCTATTGTTTTAATTCATGGTTTTTTTTGTAAGTAAGACTTAGGATTTTCCTATTGGTGTTTTTAGATCGAAATCGAACTTATTAAATTTAAATTGATTTTAGAGATAAACACTCTGGTTCACAGAATTATTTCAAAAATTATAAATAAGTTTCTTAGACCAGAATTTTTAGGTGGTCAATCGCACCTTAAAAAAGGATTGGTGGCTACTCCTTGTTTTCGAAACATATATTTTATTCGCTCGCCGATTCGTCGCTCCGGGGTCCGGTGTTGACAGCTTGGAGACTCCACTGGGGACCTTTATCTGCGAGTCAAGCCTTGTTTGTAATGTGTTATATTAATGTCTTGATTGGAATTATTCTTTTATTTTATCTTGTGTTATTTTATTATCATTGAATGCATAAGCTCTATACCCGAGCTTCACCTTTTAGGATTAGACCGAGGGACAAAGTACTGAGACTCTCGTGAGATCGTTGCGATCTCAGCATGGGCTCACGAAACCTCCCTCACTTAGATTGGAGCCTTACCACTAAAACTTGTAATGGGTGAGGATTGGAGGCCTTCCTAACTTGGTGAGTGACAGCAAGAATAATCTAGGAACCATTAAACCTCGAGATTAGATAAAACCCTCTCGTCCATTACACTTGTAAAAATTCTTTTGTACTCCTAGCATTGCTTGCTATTGTTTTTCTCTACTCTTTGATTTGCATTCGTATCATATTTTACGCATTTGTCTCGTTTAAATTATTGAAAATCACAAATTAATTTAGTCGTTATTTTTTTTTTAGTATGATTTACATTTGCATCACCATTCATACATTGTCCATAGTGTATAAAATTCTACAAGGAATTTTCAAATCAAAGTAAATAAAGGCATTCGAAAAATAATTGCTAAGGTTTTGAATTGTATAGATAATGGGTCTTTGCATACATTTATGCATTGCATCATGAATTTTGACACTACAAGATAAAATAAAAAATTTTAAATAATAGAAAAAATAAAATAAAAAAAAAAAAGAAAAAGAATTTGACTCTTGCCCTCCTTTTAAAACTCTTCTAGGAAACAAAGAATCTCACAAGGATAGCTTCTCGAACATTGCCCCCTTCAATTAAACATCGATACAATACTTGAGGAAAGACCCGAAGGATGGAAGATTAGATCAGAGAATTGTCAGAAAAAATGGAAGAAATGCAAACAGTTTTCGGAGCAATGCAAGAGTTGAAGAAACAAATAGAGGAACTCATGCGATTTATTAAGGTAAGGAAAATGGTTGAAAGGGAGCCGTTCGTCCAAGACCCTCAAATCCCACCAGGGTTTACCTCAACTCATTATCCTTAACCAAAAGGTAATGGTTCCCATGCTCAAGAAAGCCAAGCTAGGGGGCAACCATATCCCTTAGAAGGTTACCATATTGCCACAACTCCTGCACAACACTTCACAAACCACGGTGAAAATGTGGATTATCCCATCACTATACATGATTTAGATGAGACAAAAAAAGAAAGGTGTTTCAGAATCAATAAGGGAAGTTAAAGCAAAACAAAAAATAGAAAGTTTGGAGGAAACGTTAAGAGAAATTGAAAATACTGATGTATATGGTGCGATTAATACTTCAAATCTTTGTCTAGTGACTGACGTGGTGATTCCGCCAAAATTCAAAGTACCAGAATTTGAGAAATGTGATGTGAAAGGATGCCTTGCCACTCACTTGGCTATGTATGTTAGAAAAATGGTTGCTTATACTCACGATGATAAGCTTCTAATCCATTTCTTCCAAGATAGTTTGACAGGGAATGCAGCAACATGGTATGTGAAGTTGGATCGGTCAAATATCCGAAGTTGGAAGGATCTAACAAGAGCTTTTCTCAATCATTATAAGTATCTAATCGAAATGGAACCTAGTAGAATCGACCTTCAACCTATGGAGAAAATAAGCAATGAAACTTTCAAGGGGTATGCTCAACAGTGGCGCGACCTCGTGGCACAAGTTCAACTTCCTCTGTTGGAAAATGAATTGGAGACTCTTTTCATCAGTAAACTCAAAGCACCATACTATGAGAAATTGATTAGTCACACCTCTGGGAGCTTTTCACACTTGGTTATTGCTGGTGAAAGAATTGATGAAGGGATCAAGAAAGGAAAAATACATTATTCATCTGTAGAAAATAAAAAGAGTTTTGGAAAAAAACGGGAAAGAGAGGTTCGAGATGTGAGCACGGGATCATATGGGAATTACCGCCCTAGTTATCATCTGCAATCTCCCACATACCCTTACCTACCATATTATCCATATCAGCTAATTTATCGACAAGTAAATGGTGTGTCACAAGGAGCTCGCCCGTACAACCCCACAACCAAGTAGACCTCAAACATCTTCATTTTCTACACCAGTTGATGCACAACTCGTGAATTCCTTTCCTGATAGAAGAGGCAATATAAATGATTTAAAACCCATTGAGCCTATACCAATGTCCTATACTGAACTTCTTCCAAAGCTAATTGAAAACCACCAACTCGCACCATTACCCATGAAGCCTTTAAAAGCTCCTTATCCCAGATGGTACGACCCAAATGCCTAGTGTGATTATTATGCAGGTGCTATAGGGCACTCTACCGAGAACTGCACTGCCTTAAAATACAAGGTTCAACCTTTGTGAGATGCAAAATGGTTAAATTTTAGTCAATCTCCTGTAAAGCCAGACATCAATAGAAACCCATTGCTAGATCATGGGAATGGAATTGCGAGTTCTCTTAAGAGTGAGGCTTCTTCCGCTATTGCAAGTGTTCTGTCATCTGTGAGAAGTCACGAATCATCCCAAAATGTTGCCATGCAGTTTGAATATTCTTTGGTTTTCCCATTAATAAAAAAAAAGAAAAAAAATGAAATAATTGCAAAGCTTTTGAGTTACTAAAATTATTCCAAAGTAATGCAACATTTACAACTCTTGTTGGCTCTGCCTAAAGCCATTACTAAGACTTCGTAATGGGCACACTTTGTCTTTATGTTCTTAATGAATCAATAAAATGATGCATTCTCATATAGTCCTCCATGTGCATCACATTTTCTATTCCCATTTTGTTTTGTTTTTCATTTGGGCTTCTCTTTCCAATCTGTTGATGACGAATCCAACAACAAAACGAGTGACAATCTAAAGCTTGACTTTGAGAACCCTATTAATATAGCAAAAAAAAAGAAAGAAAAAATGAAAAAGGAAAGAAAAAAAAAAAGAGAAAGATAAGTGGCATTACTCAATAAATATATAGGTGGTCATACGGAGATACGCCAAGGTGGACAATATTTCTTTGATGGAGCTTCAAATACCTTAAGACATGGAATTGGGGCGATATTGATTTTCCCAAAGGAAAAATTTATCCTCTCAACGCAAGACTATGTTTTCCATGCAATATCACTAAATACAAGGCATGTGTTATGAGAGTTAGTGATTTAAAGGTATTTGTAGATTCAACATTAGTGATTCATCAATTACACAAAGAAAGAAAAACAAGGGATACTAAGTTAATGTCTTATCAATGGCTCGTGTCTAAAAAAAAAGATTTGAAAGTATACACTTTGAACATTTTCCACGAGAGCATAATCAAATTGTTGATGCTTTGGCGATACTCACCATAATGTTTCAACTAGAATCAAACACTAAAGTCTATCCAATTATGTTCAGGACCAGGGAAATGCCTACTCATTATGCAAGAATGGAACTACGTTGTGACTTGATCCTTCTTAGAAAGGTACGTAGGCAACTTGGTATTCAACCCAAGTTCAATCACATGAAAAAAAAGAAGAGAAAAAAATGAAATAATCTGCTATATCGAAAATGTCACGACCCATTTCCGAGACCGTGACCGGCGTACGAGGCGAACCGTCTGTGGAAGCCCGGCCCATCTCGCACAAGCCTCGGAGAACAGAAAATACCCAAAGTTATATTTTTAATCGGCTTATTTACCGTATTAAACAATTTAGCAGGGAGATATTTTTTCAAAAATAATATTCTCGAATATATAATTAAAATATATTCGTATTAACAAAATAATAAATAAATAATTTAAATAAAACCGTTAAACATTTGTTCAACAATTGTAAGTCCATACCCACTACCCAGTGTGGAGCAACTAACATAACTTAATTTGGCCCAAACAACAGGGCACTCACTGCACGCGGAAGAACCAAACGACTGTTATCCGCTACCTGAAAAGTGAAGTAGAACAATGACAAGAAAAATAAAAGGGTAAGTTTCCCTAGTGAGCGGATAACACAAAATAGCGGCACAGGCGCCTCAAAAGGTTTTGAAAACATTTTCAAAACTATCACAAGTACGTATATATCCAAATAATATCGTATATATATACAACCGTATATATATATATATATATATATATATAGATTCTTTAAAAAACCCACTTTAAAATCCTTTCACATATAAAGCAGACAACAAACAATTTTCACAATTTATTAAATGAAGAAATTAAATAAAATATTTAATTTCTCAAATCCAAAATAGCCAAAGTATTTTCTTTTAAATACTATTCCAAAATACCTTCCAAAATTTATATTCACTTTCTAAAATATTTTAGAGATAAACTCCAAATTTATTCTCAGAGGTAAATACCAAAGTATTTTCAAAATTTAATACCAAAGTATTTTTTTTTCAAAATAAATTCTAAAAGAATCTTCAGAGAGTAATTTCCAAAAATATTTTTCAAACTTTTGTTCAAAACATTTTCATACTGGGAACCAAAACTCCTCCTCTTCGAATTACTCCAACTCGTATTAGCAAAATAAATTCCAAAAGATTTTCTGAGAGTAGTTCCAAAAATATTTTCAAACTTTAATTCAAACATTTTCATACTGGGACCCAAAGCTCCTCCTCCTCGAGTTACTCCAACTCGGTATTAGCCACACAGACGAATATTATAGCCACACAGGCACCATGGTTTCATATAATATAATATAGTTACTAAGGCACAAATATAGCCACACAGGCAAATGATACAACTTTGTGTATCATGACTACGCTTTCGCATAGTTGGGTGTCCCAAAACAAAGCTTTTCACCAAACATTTCAAAATTTATTCAAAATATTTGCCCAAAGACATATTCAAATATTTGTTC
>CAODLS010120892.1:0-11321 GCA_948243855.1 Flueggea neowawraea | reverse complement strand
GATAGTGAGTTTTAATTAGAGGGATCAAACATCACAACTGTATGAAAGTTACTTGTGACATAGATCCATGAAGTGCTTTCATAGCCGGTCAATCCAATACATATTTTCTAACATATATCTATGTTCTAAGCGATATACTATATCCATAATTAGTAAAACATGATTATCCACTTAGCAACACAAAAATCTTGGTTTGTTATCATTCTCATGATAACAATCGATTAGGGACATTTAGAATATTATCATTTTTACCTTAGGGTTTTACTATTAAGTCATACTTGATGGCATAAGAAAAAATAAACTATTCATGGAGGTTGTATCTTCATAAAACATAGTATAATATTTCATAGATATGAAATGAAATGCCTTTTTATTAATTGATAAATCGAATGACAATGTACATAAATGATTTGACTAGGGCACTAAAACTAACACTCCTCTCAACAAGTTGGTGAACTCCGTGAAGTGATGAACTTCACACGATCATCTGAACAAGTTGGCAGACGTCATGTTGTTGAGTTGAGAGTTGAACAACTTGTTATTTGGTGTCATGATCGACTTGTCAGCTGAGTTCGCGAATGGCGAGTTGTCTGATTTTGCGAACGAAAAGTCACGTGCCACGAGTTGTCTGATCAACGAACAATGTGTGATACATCTCTTGAACACCTCGAACGACTCATCGCCTCTCGAACATATCCAACGATGTGACGTCTCTCAAACATCTCGAACGCGCACATCGTCTCTCAAACGTCCCAAAAGGCATGTCCTTTCTCGAACATCTCAAAGAGGAGTGGCCTGTAAAAAAAGTAAGAAGAAGAAGTGAAAAAAAATTGGAGTAAAAAAATTATAATAAGAAGAAGACATGTCACACAAAAGAATGAAAACAACATGTAGCATGCAAGAAGCAAAAGCTGGCAGTCACGCAGATGAGTGAATGGTCATTGAGTCAGATGGACAAATGGCGCGTTGTTGAGTGTCGACAGGAATGCGCGGTCATCTTGCGAAAGGTACAAGTGACGGGTCGTCTGGCAGATTAGGTGAAGGACTGAGGAAAGGCAAACAACATGTCATTCGGAGGCAAGAGTGGCATGCCGAATGGAAAGGCGAACGACAGGTCGTCAGTTCTACTAATCACACGGTGTGTCGTCTGAAAGGTTGGACGATAACTCTTCTAGATTGACATACATCATGTTGTCTGGTTCTCTCACTAAACAACACGTTGTGTCACACTTCTAAACGCCATGTCGCCTAGAACCACTGCCAACATCACGTCGTTTTAATGGAACGCCGAACAACTTGTTGCTCTAAAACATTTGTATCCAAATAACAAAGGGGTCGATGTGCACTCTCTCAATTGAACCCAAACAATGCCACGAATTGGACCCATTACCCATGAACCAAGTACGTTGCCACTAAAGGCCATCGTCGCAGACATCGATATGACTCGTTCAAAACCATAACTAAAAATAGAAAGAAGAAAAATCAAGAAAAACAATGCAAAACAACATAAAAGAGACAAGAAAATAGAATAATGAGAAGAGCAATAAGAAAGAGCCAGACTGTGAGGAAAGGCAAAATCCAAACAAGAAGGCAAGCCCCTGTGTTTCTGTAAAATGACCAAAACACTCCCTACTTGGAAATATAGACTAGAAAAGGCCACCATTTTGAATAATGTTCAAATGAAGCCCAAGCCCATTTAGGAGAAGGCACCCAAAAATTTGGTACTCTTTTTTTTAGAGAGCCCGAAAAAAAGAGTGGGCAACAATTGATATATAACATGAGCACAAATATCATTAAGTGTACGTTACAGAAGTTGATGCTCATTAATTCGTCACACTATAAATACTCGTCAGGACAACCTATGATGGGAAGTTATATTCTCTACACACACAATTACTCTGTCAAATTCTCTTCTTAATAACCCAAATTTTCAATTCATAGCTTCTAGTAGTTGCACGAAACTAATAAGAAGATTAACATTTAGATTGATTCAAATGACAATGGTTAATCTGAATTTCTAAGGATTTGAGAGTTATGTTCTTTTATAAATTTTGATTTTCATATTTTTGTTTAATTTCTTCGTTTCAATATAAAGTTGCTTAACTGCTTTTTGTATATCTGTTTTTCCCTCTAGCAAGAGATGGAATCTGTAGATTTCAATACAAACAATGTCAAGGCGGAATTAGAAAACTTCATCAATCAAACTTTAGATCCTATGACCACATATGAACCGAAAGAACGACATACACTCGCAAAAATAGTAACTATTCTCAATTTTGCTTTAAAGTCTTTCAAATATTTGATTTGTTATTATGATTTTTCTTATGATTTTTTTTGGATTGATATGAAATGAAAATTGATAATTAGTTTTTATTGATTAAATTTTAATAGGTGAATTCAGAGTATAATGATTGTTGTACGCTGGAAAAGTGGATGAAAAATACGGCAGGATTTGATCCATTAGAAAAAAGTTTCTTGTTAGGATGTAAACAAATATAGATTGAGCATATAACCATGCGACATGTTTTAAGGTATTTTAATGAATTGAATTATTCTTTCATATTAGTATCAGTATTACTGATTTGATATTATTTATTAGTATTAGTATTACTGAATTAAGAATTGATTGTGATTTATAGAGATATTGTTCAAGAATTGTTTGAGTTGCATATTGGTGAAACTGCACACGGATTTCTCTCCAGTCAAACAATCATGATTGAGAACTGTAAGGAGTTTTATGAAGGATTCACTCGTCGAGTAAGTGTTGTCAAATGTTTCAAGAAGAATCCAAATGCATCGACAAAAGATGATTTTAAGAGTTTGATTAATGACATTCTACTACCTCGTATGCCAAAAGACGTAGCTCATTTAATTGAGCTTTTGCAGGCAAAAGTGGATGGACTGTAAGTGTTCGCAATATCACTTATTAGTCTTTTTTAATTTAAAATTTATAGTTTTTTATTGTATTTAACACATTTATTTTTTCTATCATTGTAGAAATCATCTTAAAGTATTTCACGGATCACCACTGTTGTTTTACCACCTTTGCTTTTGGACTTTGAAAATATGTACAATAGCAGATTAGCAAGTGAACGAAATTGGACTACAACTATGGCTTTCGGACTAAGTGTTGATGAGGGAGTAATCTTGAATCTGGTCGTGAATTGATGTTAGAAGAGAACCTGCCTTCATGACAGTTAGAGCGAATATTAATCATCTTGGAAGTGACTTTACATTACGAGTGTTGTCATTTGTAAGACACTCTCTGAACCATGAATTTGAAAGTAATGCTGACAAGCTATGTATTTTATGCTCTTATTGTTCTGTTGACACACCTTAATTTAGGTGCAATTTATACATATTTTTCGAGATATATTAATAATTGTTTTTCTTCTGTCATGATTGTTTTGTAGGGAAAAGTTATCACAGGTGCAAATAGTGCTTGGATTAGAGAAGTAGATTGGAAAATTTTTTTTGCCTTGTTCTAGACTTCATGTCAAAATTTTTAGAAAAATCGTTCATTTTTTTTTTGGAGAATGCTATTGGTGTTTCAAAGAAGCTCAGCCCCGTCTCAGAACTGATTTCGTAGGGGGAGGGGGGGTAAGCTTTGTATTTTTTGGTGGCACATTTTTGGATGAAGTATTGCAACAGTAGTATAATAACTATTTAATTTGTTGCTTTCCATGTGGTAGCAAAGGCAAGGGTGAGTTCTACTGTGAGAATGATGTATTTTGTCTCAATGATACAAGTGGTTGTGGGCCATTAGATGGAGAAAAAGAAATCTTAACCATTTATTTTTGTCACCGTATTTCTTAATTTGAAAAAAATTAAGTAAAAGTAAAAGATATTATCAGTTACTTAATTTTAGTAATTTTTACGTAATTTTTATGTCTTTTACATAATTTTTTATACCATTGACTGAATTTTAAAAAATTAAGTTAAGATAAAAAAATTAAGTAACTAGTAAGTTATTTAATTGAAGTTCATTTTACTTAATTTTTTAAACTTTTACATAATAGTTTTTATCTCTTATAGAATTTTTAAAAATTAAGTAAAAGTAAAAATATTAAATAAAAGTTGAGTTACTTATTATATGTACCTTTTACTTAATTTTTAAAACTTTTACTTAATTGATTAACCTTTTATAGAGTTTTATAAAATTAAGTAAAAGAAAAAAAATTAAGTAAAAATTGAGTTACTTAATTTTAGTATCTTTTACTTAATTTTATAAATTTTTATTTAATTAATTAATCTTTTACAAAGTTTTATAAAATTAAGTAAAAATAAAAAACAATTAGGTAAAAGTTGAGTTACTTAATTTTAGAAAGTGTTACTTAATTGTTTTGATCTTTTATAGAATTTTAAAAACTTAAGTAAAAGTAAAAAAAATAAGTAAAAGTAGATTTACTTAATTTTAGTATTTTTTACTTAATTTTCAAGTCGTTTTACTTCATTGTTTTTGCCTTTTACTTAATTTCACAAAATTAAATAAAAGTAAAAAATAATAAGTAATTAGTGAGTTACTTAATTCAATTACTTTTTACTTAATTTAAGAAACTTTTACTTAAATTTTTTTTATTTACAAAAATTACAAAAATTACGTAAAAATAAAAACAATTAAGTAAAAGAAGAATTACTTAATTTAGTTACCTTTTACTTAATTTCAGAAATTTGTACTTAATTATTTTGACCTTTTACATAATTTTCAAAAATTAAGTAAAAGTAAAAATAATTAAATAAAAGTTGAGTTACTTAATTTAGTCACCTTTTACTTAATTTTAGAAATTTTATTTAATTTTTTTGACCTTTTACAAAATTTTCAAAATTAAGTAAAATTAAAGAAAATTAAGTAAAAATTGAGTTACTTAATTTAGTTACCTTTTATTTAATTTCAAAAATTTTTACTTAATTTTTTTGAAATTTTACATAATTTTTAAAATTTAAGTAAAAGTAACAAAAATTAAGTAACTTGTTCAGATATTGACAGTACAAAACAATTGTTATTAAATATATTTAGATAATAAAAACTCGTCTCTAAATGTAAAAAATCATCTCTAAATGTCAAATAATCGTCTCTAAATGTAAAACAATCATATCTAAATGTTAAAACATCATCTCTAAATGTGAAATTTCATTGTTTAAATTAATAAGTGTTAAGAAAACTTCCTAACATTATGTGTAGATGAGTAAGAAATAGAAATCATTTAACAATTAACAAGTGACTTAATTTATTGTCATATATACAAATAACATTTTAAGTATTTTGACATTATGATGAAAATAATTGCGATGCACACATATAATATACAATAGTGTTTCTTCGACAAGAATGACAATAATTAAATTTTCACTTTATATGAACAAAATTATACTTTATACTCTATATGAATAATCAAATATACAATAGTCTTTATCTTATTATATCTCTATAAATATTCAAATTTTATTTTTTTTACTGTTTTAATTAAGTATTACACATAGACAAATTCGTTAAATTCACGAACCTAATTTTATAACATGTAATCTCCAATTAATATTCAACTTTATTCTTTTTTGTCTTCAAATGAAGTTTATAGAATTTATCTAGTCTAAATTAGTTAATTGTAACAAAAAGATTCAAATATTTACAATACATTCATTTTATGGAGTCCAAATTTTATCTTTCAAACCCCAATTTTGTGCACAGAGTAAGAGTGAGACTGAGAGAGTACCAACCCCAATTTTGCTTTAGACCCGATGTGAGTTCTTCAAAAAAATCAGATTTCTTTTTGAGCCGATTACACAAACAAACATATCCAAATATAAAATTTATATTACAACAAACGCTAGGCAAAGACTCGTACACATCCTTAGGCCAGTTTTTAACAAATCATACCAGGTTTTAACCTTCTGTGTTTGAAGCAGCCATAATTCCAAAAACACCCCTTTACGAATTTAATTATAAAACTGGGCCACCTACATTTTCTTTTCACCTATCCGTAGCTTTTTATTGTTCCGTCTGAAATTCCAAAAGAATGTAAAATAAACTAATCAGAAAACGTTTCAATAGAAAAATAAACTTTTATTTAATTTTCATATTTTCAATTTTTTTTCATTTTTTGCATTTTTTAATTTTTTCAAATTTGTTCCAAATTCCTTTTCGTATTTAGTTTGTTTCTTTTTTCTATTATTTCATTTTAATTTTTTTATTATTAACTAAAAATCAACCAAAAATAAACTTTCAAACACTTATCTGAACATTAATATTATGAAAAACAACCTCAAATAAACTTAAAATAAACTTTTTAAACTTCTTGTAAAAAATCATTAATCATTTTTAAAATACAAAACAACTACAAATAAACTTAAATTAAACTTCCAATAAACTTGCTAAAACTTGAAAGACTTTTTAAAAAACTAAAAAACAACCTAAATAAATCCTCTTAAAATCTTATTTTAGAAAAAATAAACCTTCATAAATACTTTTGTAAACTCTAGATACACATTTTGTAAACTTTAAATTAACTTATTGAAAATATTTTTAAAACCTGAAGAACCTTTCAAAAAAATTTAAAACTTTAAACATACTCGCAAAGAGGAAAAGAAAGAGAAGACAGAGCGAGAGAGTGAAGTCAAGCCGGTGGAGACGAGAGAGTGAAATCGAGGCAATGGAGACGAGAAAGGAGGTAAGGCCGACAAGAAGAGGGAGAGAGAAAAGAGAGGAAAGAGCCTGAGGAGAGACTAAAGAGAGCGTAGAGAGTGAGAGCAAGACCCGAAGAGGGAGAGAGAAAAGAGAGGAAAAAGGTGTGAAAGAGAGTGAGAGCAAGATAGTCTTTTCCCCTTATTATGTACTCCGAACTATGTGCTCCCTTTTGCTCCCTTATTAAAAAAATGAATGGCTCAGATTAATCTATTTTAATCTAATGGTTTAAGATTACTTGTCTGATTGAGATGGATATTTAGCCATCTGACTCTAGAATCCACCAAAGGCAAGTTCTGTTTTATTGTTCCCTTCTTTTAGAGAACTAAATATTTCATGAGACTTAGAGTTCGTCGTTGAAACTATCCATGCCATTTCAAAGTTAATATCTTTTTTTTTTCAAAATAATTAATGGTACCATTTCAATTTATGTTTTTCTCATTTTGAAAATTTTCAAGTAAAATATAGTAGCGAGTGACTATGTGCTAGGTGTTGATAAAAAAATTATATGAAAGTAAACAAGATAAGAAAGCTACCAATTTATAGTGGCAGGGCAAATTTTTAATGCTTACGTTTATTCCTTAAACATAGAGTTTGAGTTCTCGTATTTTACCCACTAATTTTTCACTTCTTGCAAATTTTAGACTTTATGAGAGTTCTTTTGTCATACATTCGTTGGTTGATTCTAGTTCAATTTAAGATGACCGGGATGTTTGGCAGTATAACCTTTTGGTCCTAATGCTATTAACATAATACAATCAATAATCTAATTAAAGATTAGTTTTCTGTATCAAGAGAGATGCCAAATAGAATTTGAGAGGCGAGCTATTATCCTAGCTACCCTTCAAGATTTTGTGCTTGAAAGCTTTAAGAGATTGTAGAAGTAGAATACCTTTTTTTTGCAAATGCACTTGTTTTTTTATTAATTCTAAAGTTGGTGGTTTATTTATACTCTTTGACGGCCCTTGAGAGGAGTTTAACCGTTGTACGAGACACAGTGACGGACCGGAGGAGGGTCCGGTGTGGTCTGGTGACCTCCTCCAAGCCGGCAAAACTGTATATATATAGTATGGTGTCCCGCCGGAACTTCTGTAGGGACCCCCTCTCCCCGCAGCGTGACAAAGAAGACGACCCTTGTTTCAATTTTTTTAAAGTTGGAGCATGAAATGGCGTCGTTTTAGTCCTAAAACGACACCGTTTCAGGCCCCAAATTTAAAAAAAAAAAAGAGTCAATGGCTTAAAACTCAGATAGAAGCACATGAATATCGACTAAAAGTCTGAAACAAAGAACGAGAGAGAAGCTTCGGGTTTGAGAGGAAAAAGAAAGGGAGAGGAGAGCGAGAGAACACCACTCCCACACCACACCGTCGACTGTTCAACCTCCGTCCACCGCCATTCCTTTGTCGCTGATGACTTCTATTTTTTGGTAAATTGTTTCCTTTGCCGCCACGCCCACCACCAAAACCAAGTGGTGGGTCTTCAAATAATCCTGATGAAACTCAAAATCGTGATGGAAATATTGGTGAATCTAGTGAAAAAGAGTTTGAATGGAGATTTTGGAATTATGTGAAGAGGATATTATTAGTGATCCGACATTGCGTAAACCTATCAATGACTATGACCATCGGATTAGAGATGAAGTTAGAAGAAAATATGTGCTTAAACGTCCTTGTCAACCATTTTCGCATGATTTCCTGCGAACCCAATTTGGGAATAACATGAGGTGTTTCAAGGTTGATTGGTTCAAGAATTGGGAATGGTTGGAATATAGTGTTTCCAAAGATGCCGCATTTTGTTTTTGGTGTTATCTTTTCAAAGGGGATAAAGGCAAAAGATTTGGAGAAGAGACGTTTGTAAAAATGAGATTCCAAAATTGGAAGAATGCTTTAGAGAAATTTAGATACCACGTCGATGTTCAAGGAAGTATTCACAACGATGCTCAAACATTATATTTTGCTTTCAAATATCAAAGACAAAGTGTGACACGAAAGATATCTTTTGGAAAGCAAGTAATGGGTGTTGCCTACCACATTCGTTTGACAGCAAGTGTGGATGTTGTTAGATTGATTCTTGGACAAGGGTTGGCTTTTCACGAGAATGAAGAGTCGCCACTATTGCTACCCGGAGGTAATTTTTTTGAGATTCTTGATTGGTATAGTTTGCATAATCCTGATGTGGGGAAAGTAGTTAAAGAAATGAACCAACAAATTATCAACTTACTTCTCCCCGAATTCAAAAGGACATTATTAGTAATATTGGAGACAAGTTCTTTTCATTATTGATTGATGAGTCTCGGGATAGCTCGGTAAAAGAGCAAATGACGATTGTGTTAAGATATATGAACAACCATAGAGCTAGACTCGACCAAGGTTTAGGAACTGTCGATTCCGGTTCATGAACCGACTGTCCAAGTTCTGTGGAAGAGTTGAACCTGAACCAAACCGCCCAGGGGCAGTTCTGGGTGGTTCGGTTTTGGTTCTGGTGGTTCAGTCGTCGGTTCCCGTTAATCAACGGTACGAACCAGATTTTTTTATAAAAAATGTTGTTGTACTCAATTTTGGCCCTGGTTTGGTTTGGTTTGGTTTTTGCTTGTAATTGTTAAGTATAATTGTGAATATAGATATTCTCTCTACCATATTTTAAATAAAAATACTAATAAAAAATTGAAATATAAATCATAATGTCATTAAAAATAATTAAAACAAATATGTAATACAAGTCATTAATTTGTACAAATGTGAAAAATAAAAAATGGGCTTGGACTTAATTTCATCAACAAATAATTAAAACAAATATGAAATACAAGTAATTAATTTTTACAAATGTGAAAAATAAAAAATAAAAAATGGGCTTAGACTTAATTATATTAAGTTGACGGCGTATCCTCTTGGGATTTAGAGGAATCAAAGCCCACGTAGTTCTTTTACTTACCTTGATACAATTACACTCCATTTACCTAATTATCTTCATTGGATTCAGAAGTCGCCGTTGTTGAACCATCATTAATCCATTTGTCAGATGATCATGAATGTAAAAGTTCTTCTTGACTTCACATGTTGGCTCTTTCTCAATCATCGAGGCAAACTTGAGCTTCCAATGATTCGTGAGCCAATCTTAATCTTCTTTTCATCCAAAATGTTGCCTCCACAATGAAATGTTTGTTCAAAGGCTACAGTTGAGGCTGGAACTGCAAGAAGTTGTTTTGCAATAATCGATAGAGTTGGAAATGTTGGCTTATGCCTTTTCCACCACTCCAAAATTTGAAAATTTGCATCATCATCAAACTCAAAAACTGTAGTTAGATAAGTATTGAGCTCTGAATGTGAGCTCGATCTAGGTTTCATCCTCCTTTCATGTAAAAATTGTTGACCATATTTGACATATTGTTGGGAAGAAAAGGAAGAAGATGGAACGATAGCCGAAATGTCTTCACTATTGGAGGGAATAGCATATGCTTCATACAATTGATTGCACAATGATCTTACCTTAGAAAGTATACTCACTACGTCAACGTCTTCATCTTCATCATCACCTAATCCTAACAATTCATAATATCTTTCTAAACATTGCTCTAAACCATCAAATTTACATCTAGGATCAAATACCATAGTAACAAGATAAATATCAGGAATAAATTTAGGGTAAAATCCACAGTGGTCCCTAAGGTTTGACGATATCTCTCTGTCGGTCCCTATAATTTCAAAATTCACCACTATGGTCTCTACGACTTAACTCCGTCTGTTTTTTTAACATGCACATCATATTTGCTGATGTGGCACATAAACCTAAATTTTAAGGACCATTTTACCCTCTTCTTTTCTGCTGCTCTCTTGTTATTCTCTCTCTTCTATTTCCTCAATCTTCTATTCTTCTTCTTCTTCTTCTTCTTCTTCTTCTTCTTCTTCTTCTTCTTCTTCCTCTTCTTCTTCTCCTCTCTCCCCCTCTCTCTTTCACTTCTCCGCCATAAAACCTTCAATCATTGGCCACATAGAGAGACCAACATGAACTCTCTTCACTCTCCCACTAATTTGAGGCCCACAAATGAGGATTTGAAGATCGACCACTTCTTTCATCAGCAGCAAATACCACTGACATCAAGCCACCACCGACCACCACTTCCAAACCCACCACCATTCAAAGCAGTCACCAAACTGTTGCCAACCATCAAATTTAGGAGAAAAGAAAAATCCCAAATTCGGACCAAGCAATAACGACCACCAGCCACCGTCCTCTACTTACAGCGACGCTGAAACCACCGTCGACCACCTAAAGGAACTGAGGTAACATTGTCGACCACCCAAACAAACCGTAAATCGATAACCCCTTCCACCACCAACAGTGGCAAATCGAATGCGCCCCTAATCTTCTAACGTTCATTTAATTAATTCTAGAATTGCAAGAGACAATACGACATAGGAAAGTGGGGAAGGAACAAGGAGAGAGACGAGGAGGAAGAGAGGTTCAAACAATCAGAAATGAAGGATGTTGCTTGCATCGACGACGACGCTAAAACAAAGAGAGGCACATCAGGGTGTGGGTTGGAGTAAGAGAGAGAGAAGGAAAAGAGATGAGAAAGGTGAATTAGGGATTGATTTTGAAATAGATTGTTGATTTTGAATTTAATCATGTAAATTTAAAAAAA
>CAODLS010120792.1:0-21665 GCA_948243855.1 Flueggea neowawraea | reverse complement strand
TTTGTAATCAATCCAATTCGTTCTTTGTGTGTGACCCTATAGGCCCACTTGAAATTGGCAATGGGCCTCGTCCCAACCTTTAGGCCCAAAGTCCATAAGCGGTATCTAGTAATACATTATGACAACCCAAATCAAGTGGTTATCGGTGAACTGAGTTAACCTTTCATAGTCTGATGCATAGTCCTTTTGTCACCCGATATCTCGTCTAAGTATAAGGTATTGTCACATGTCAACCTTATATAGCTTAGCGTGTTTCTTGATCTTGAGTAAATTGATATAACAAATGACATTGACAAATTCCTTTATCAATTCATTCTATTATACATACATTCCATCAATCCTACTCATCAAGTGGCCAAGAGATATCACTCTTCAAAAGAGGAACAAATCCATCACTCTCACTATCACTCCTCTACATGATTCATGACATATCCAATCATAGCATTTATTGTTACCATGTTACGGATAACGTTTGACTAAGTCAAAATATGCGATTCCTCATGTAAGAGTCGATAGTGAGTTTCAGTCAGATGACTCAAACATCACCACTGCATGAAAGCTACTTTGTGACAACGATCCATGAAGTGCTTTCATACGGGCCAGTCCAATACATATTCCCCAACATGCATTTATATTCTAAGTTGATATCTCATATCCATAATCAGTAAAACATGATTTTTCACTTAGCAACATGCTAATCTTTAATTCATTATCATTCCCATGATAATGATCGATTAGGGATATTTAGAATAGTATTCCTTTTATCTCTATGGTTTTACTATCAAATCACGTACTTGATGGCACAAAGAAAGAATAAACTATTCATAGAGTTTTATCTTCATAAAACAAATGATATTTCATAGAAATGAAATGCCTCTTTATTATTAAATAATTGTATGACAATGAACATTAATGATTTGGACTAGGGCACAATTCTAACATTTAATTCTTTTGTGCTTTTGATCATGGGCCGATCACAACTTGGCTAAAAAAGGATTTATGTAGCTCTCCCAGTTACCGACAAACTATTGTGCAAAAAATAAAGCATATTTTACAATTATATTTGACATATTCAATTCATCGATGTTTGTCAATTTCATTCTATTACGCTGGTGCTCATGAAACGAACACAACTTGCATGAAAAAGGGTTTGTCTAGCTTCCATACTTACCAACGAACATTTACGCAAGAAGTCAAGTTTGTTTTATCCTTATCATGGGCCGCTCCAATTTTCCTCTATTGGCCAATTTCAACTTATTATGCTTGTGGTAATGGATTGAACACAACTACCACAAAAGAAGGATTTGTGTAACTTTCCTAGCTAACGGGGATTTTTTGTACTATAATAAAATATGTTTTACCATTATATTTGACATCTCCAATTCCTCGATCTTGGCCAAATTTGTTCTGTTATACTTGCTGTCATGGACCAAACACAACTTGCAAAAAAAGTATTTATGTAGCTTTCCTAGTGAACGACAAAATTTTGTGCAAACAATCATATATGTTTTGCCATTATGTTCAATATCTTAAATCCACAAATCTTGGCTAATTTCGTTCTATCATGCTTGTGATTATGGGTTGAACACAACTTGAGAAAAAAAGGATTTTTTTAGCTTTCCTAGTTGACCAAGGAATTTTTGCGCAAAAAATCAACAATGTTTTACCATTATATTTGACAACTCCAATTCCCCGATCTTGGCCAATTTTGTTATGATGTACTTGCGGTCATGGACTAAACACAACTTGAGGAAAAAAGGATTTGTATAGCATTCCTAGTTTACGACAAACTTTTTCGCAAAAAAATCAAGTATGTTTTACCATTATATTTGACATCTTCAATTGGCCAATCATGGCTAATTTCATTCTATCATGCTTGCGGTGA
This sequence comes from Flueggea neowawraea, assembly GCA_948243855.1. NCBI lineage: Eukaryota > Viridiplantae > Streptophyta > Magnoliopsida > Malpighiales > Phyllanthaceae > Flueggea > Flueggea neowawraea. The sequence continues at coordinate 19,780 of CAODLS010120792.1, read as the reverse complement.
TGGACCAAACACAAATTCCAAAAAAAAGAAGGATTTGTGTAGCTTTCCTAGTTCACCACGAACTTTTGTGCAAAAAATCAACTATGCTTATCCATTATATTTGACATCTGTAATTCCCTGATCTCGGCCAGTTTCATTCTGTTATGCTTCTGGTCATGGGCCGATCATAACTTGCATAAAAAAGGATTTGTGTAGCTCTCCTAATTAGCGAAAAACTATTGCGTAAAAAATAAAGCATATTTTATGATTATATTGACATATTCAGTTCACCGATGTTGGTCAATTTTGTTCTATTAGGCTTGTGATCATGGAACGAACACAACTTGCGCAAAAAAGGTTTGTCTAGCTTCCCTACTTAGCGATGAACATTTACACAATAAGTCAAGTATGTTATATCCTTATCATGGGCCGGTCCAATTATCCTCCATTGGCCAATTTCAACCTATTATGCTTGTGTTAAAGGATTGAAGACAACTACCACAAAAAAAGGATTCTTGTTGGGTTTCTTATGCGAATAAACATCTAATATACGCAGGAAAAAAACAATAATATTACACAAGAAACATCCAGGAACATTGTATGTAATCATGATTGATAAAAGGAGGCCGAATATATATATACCTTTTAACTTAGTCGAATTGCTTTTCTCCAAAAGCTGGAATTGTCGAATTGCTTCATTTGATTTGTGTTGAGCCGAATGGTATTGACAATAAGGACTGCCAAAACATGACTCCCGTCTAGTCTCACACATACACAAGATCGTTGATTAGGCTAATGTGTGCTAGCACTTGTTTTATAATCTCTATTCTAAAACTCACAAATAATTTTATGTCTTTTGTTTGTCGCACTCACTAATTTGGCCAAGCCATAAAAGAATAGCAAGGAGTTCACCCTAATTATAGGCATAATAGGAGACCTAAATAGGTGCATAACAAGGCCGAAATTCCTCTCTCATTGTCCTCCAAGAATTCGGTCTCTTCCTAATCTATAAGGAGTGTGCTGAATTCCTAATCTAGTTACACTAGGGTTTGCCTTTCTTGTCTCACAAGAATAATCACTTCCTAATTAATTTTGTCACATACAAATTAGGGTTTTATTTTCCTTGCCACACAAGAATAAAATTCTTAATTAGTCATGGACTCCTAATTAGTTAGTGCATGTGCCGAATTCATCCTTGTCAAAAAAGGAAAGTGACTCCTAAAAAATAGGAGAGGTGGTGTGTGCCGAATTGCTTCCTCCTAATTAGGATGAGTGTGCCGAATTTTCTCACTCCTAATTAGGTTAGGTTATGCCAAAATTTTAATGGGTTTAATTAATGTAATTGGGATTTTAATTATATGATACATTATCATTTAATAAACCACTCATATTGGCTGAATTATGTCACACATAATTAAATATCCATAACCCTAATAACTAGTGATTTATATTAAAAACCATTACATTAATAGATTATGTATTAAATTTTATTTAACACATAAATCACAAAACCCTGAATTATTATTGATTAATCACATTAATCATCTTAATAATTCAATTACTACAAAGAAAGAATTTTTGTAACCAATCCAAATCTTTATTTTGTGCGATCCTATAGGTTCATTTAATGCTGGCAATGAGCCAAAAATTAATTTAAAACCCATAAATCATAATTGGTTTCTAGCAAGACATTATGATTAACCAAATTGAAATGAATGTCAATTACGAATCAGCTTAACCTAATTAGAACCTTATACAACCCTTTGCCTCTCGATATCATGATTAACATAAGGCATGGAACCCAGTCACCCTTATTTATGCTAAAACATTTTCTTGATCTATAAGTGATCCTTCCTAAGTCAAACAAATGACAACACTCATCACTTTGTTTGGGTATGGCCACACACTACTCTGTTTCACTAATCAAGTGGCTGATGATATCTTCTCTCTCTTCGAGAGTGGCAATCTCTTAACTTCACTCATATTTCTTAACATGACTCATGGCATACCCAATCATACCCATACTTATTACTCATTACAAATAATGTTAGGGGTACATCAAAGTATACAATAAATCACCTAAGAATCCATAGTGATTTCAGGTCGAGGGATTCTAGTATAAGTGTTGTATGAGAAATACTTATGACCTTTCAACCATGTAGTATTCTCATAAGTGGGTCGATCCAAAACACTTTTCTTTAACATGTTCTGTGTTCTCTGATTGATATCTCATATCCTATGATCAGTAAAACATGATCATCTCACATAGTACATATTAGTCTTTGTTCATTGTCATTCCCATGACAATGATCGACTAGGGATATTTAGAATATTATTTTTTTATGCTTCAAGGATTTACTATCCATATCACATATTTGATAACTTAAGCAGAATCACCATTCATGGATGTTTTATCAAATTAAACATGCACAAGAATAATAATGAGGTAAAACAATGCCTCATAATCTATAATATAAAATATAATCTGGATACAACACAATGGGGCTAGGGTTTACACTAAAACTAAGTGGGTTGCACCTTCCTCAATGCACACAGACGGCTGAGCTAATGCTTTCCCATCCTCATAACCAAGATCAAAGCATGTTCTACCATGTACAACGCATGTAGTTCTCTCCTCATACTCACGGTGCACGTTCTAGGGATGTTCCAATGTACATAGAACCTCTCCAATGCACGTAGACGTGCTGAGGCACACCCACGACCCATCTCAGACATCGATCAACGCGCGCAGGACTCCTCATCTATGTACGTAGATGACTTCTAGACTCTCCAACGCATGTAGAACGTTATCAACCGAAATCAAACCTCAAAAATCAAGATTCCTTACATCTAAAACACCTCGAAACTAAACAAAATGCTACAGTACTTCGACTATAACAGTATGGGATATTACATTATAGGTGTTGGGTTGTCTTCTCATTTCATCCACCATGGAGTAGAGAGAGATAGAGACAATCTTTTTAGAAGAGTTCGAAAAATGGTATTAAGGAGGAAGGTGTTGACTGCTACTGAGGAAGAAGCGTTACTTTTTTTTTTCTGTAACACAAGGACAACGTTTTTAGACCATAATTGTGACAATTGTTTTCCTGTTAACGTGGATCCATAGAAGCTGAGATGTCAAGTGCCACGTCAAATGATTCGCCAGATTGATAGCCATGTCAATAGCAAAATCAACAGATTAACAGAATTTTTAAACGGTTCTTAACATATGACATATTTGCTATTAAACTCAATTTTTTTTTGATAAATTTTAAAGTTTGTGATATACTTTTTAACTTAGTTAAAATTCATGTTTTTCTAATTAAATAAGCCATTTTCTTATTAATCTTTTACATTATAGGTTCCTACTCACAGATTTGTAGATTTTTTTCTGATAAAAAAACTTAGTTTGGTAGGTTTGTGTTACGAAGAATAGGTTGTAATTTAGTAATTTTACAACAAAAATATTCTTATTAGACAAGAAATATTTTTTTTAATCACTTGCAATTCACATAAATATATACTCCCTTCGTCTCATTTTACTAGACATTCTTTCCATTTTTTATTTCCCCAATTATGAACTTTTTTTCGTTTTTTGATAATTAAATCACAAAATTACAATACTAACAATATAATTAATGCTCAGTGAAAGAGTTTTAATGAGTATTCAAACAAATTTCACAAATGCATGTGTCAAAGGGTAAATTTGGAAAAAGCTACAGATTGAATTAAATGCATTTAACTAATATAAACTAACACTCTTTAATGTTTAAGTAAATGCAAATATGTCTATTAAAATGAGATGGAGAAAGTACTTGTTATCCCTAATTTTATATATCTTACTGCATTTTTTATAAATTATTGTAATTCACTTTTTGTGATCAAAGTATAAAGATTTACATAGTGTTCGTTTAGTTCAACTACTGATATGTCAAAATCTCATTTATCACAATCCATTCTCGGGACCATGACCGGCGTACAAAGTGAACTGTTTATGGGAGCCCAACCCATCTCGCACAAGCCTCCAAAGTGCATAACTTATACCCAATATCATATTCAAATAAATAATAAAATTAAATAAAGGTTTAAACCTTATTTAATTAAAACAAAACATATATACTATTAAGTGCAAAAATTATTTTAAATTAAAATATTTAAAATGTCAGAAACAATAACAGAAACAAAGAACATCCCATAGAAACCCGGTGTGAAGCATCTAACAAATCATACAAACGGGGTTCGGTCGAAAGGGCATTGACCGCAACGTCAGAATACATCACTGAGCATCAAATGCCAAAGTTCACAGTCCACAAGAATCACCTGCAAGATTATGATAAACAGGGACAAAACAAAGAAAGGAGGGTCAACCCAGTAAGGGACAACACTCCAGATCGCCTCATATGTGTCTCACAAAGACTGTTTTGAAAATAGTTTGAAAATACCACACGTAGATATAGCCAACATATATACATATATATACACGCTACATATGTAATAGCGCTTCAAAAACGTTTCAAAATGGTTTGCAACCAACACAAACAGCATGCACGAAATCATTTTTTGAAACTAAACAAAAGTTTTTCTAGAGTATCTTCAAATTAAACCAGAGCTAAATGCTTTAAAACTCAAGCGAGATTCTTTAGAAAACCTTTTGCCTTAACAAAGGTTTCAAAATAAAAACATCTTAAGATGAACCAGAACTTCAGAAATCCTTTCAAAGTTGTTCTCAAATGTTTCAAAAAAAAACTTAAAACCTTTGTAGCTTTTCTCAAAAACTTCATAATCAAAACTTTGCCTGGTAGGCATCATAATACTAATAGTATTATTTTCAAAAATAAAACATATATCATAGATATCAGAGTTAAAAACATATATCACGAATAAGGGACCATAAACATAGTGTGGTGTGGTCTGTGCCACTCTACCACCGTATAATAATTGTGAACTTTGTCACTAATCCATAATCCAATCATGTGTCTGATCAGGACAACATGACTACTGTCTACCCCAATAGCTAGGTCATAACATGCATTGGTATAGCAAAGACTACGTACCCTATAGCATAGACATCATGTCTCCAAAACATATACATAGTATAATTAAATCCAAAACAGATATATAGATATAGCTTATATATCAAAGTCCAAAACAAAGTCACTGATTTCTCAAAACAATTCCATAATTCAAATATATATATAAATATATATTTGCCTTTCAGAAACAAAATCTTTATTTCGAAAAGGAGTTCAGAAATCCATTCCCAATACTGGTTATCAAAACGTATCAGAATTCTAAAATAGAGTTCATAAAACAAAGCATGCATATCAGAATTAAAACAGAGAGAGAGGATATTTATATACGTATACATCAGTTTCTGAAAACAAAATTTGAATATCCATTCACCAAAGTCAAATTATTAACTTAATCAATCCTTAGATTAGTCCAATTTCAGAATATGTGTGATACACATTAAAAACAAATATACGTTAAAGAGACACAACCTTTGTGTCTGAAGCTGTCATCCACTCACTTGGATGTCGAGCTTCTAAACTCTGAAATACTGACCACCGATCGATAGCTGGTCATCTCAGGAACTGAAATGAGCTGAAACAAGATATTCATAATAAATTAAACACGATGACTGTGGCAATACAACTTATGCATGGAATGCAAATGCAAACTCAGATGCCAGAGACTTCAGAAATCCTATTTTAACCGAAATTCTATCGCTCACCGATATTCAGACCCCGATGTAATATTACAATCAATCTCCAAAGTATTCAGAAACTATATTTATAACCTTAAACTTACTGAATATTAAGTTTCATCTTTATAGGCAACTTACTCCAAAAATCCATTTTTCGATTCAACCGATAGAAATCAGTTTCAAACACCTAAACTGATCAAACTCAACCTCAAGAACTCAAATCCACGTTTGGTTTCTCAAAAAGCAACTCAAAATAATCAAAGATCTACACAAACCCGAATCAAACCCTAGCCCATTCAGAGCAACCTCAAATCTTTTGATTCCGAGCTTAATCTAGGTTCCTCTAACCTTAAACAACCATAGATAATCATAATCTAACATCCAATCCAATAGAAACGTCAAATCCTAACCTTAGAAAGAAATTTAGCCCAAAAAGGATTCCAAGATTAATGCATGAAAATGATGATTTAAGAGGAAAAGAAGAATGATCTTACCTTAAACAATCATCTTCTAACAACCCTTATCATCCATCTCAACAGAATCACCAAGAATCAAAACCCTAAAACAAATCGGATCAAACTGAGATTCCAGAATCAGAAGCAGTAAACAAACGAAATAAAGAGATTTGATCATCGATCTTGCCTCCAAAGATGTTAAGAAGTAAGCAGAGATCATGGGAGAGGGTTTCAGAAGAGATGAGAGTGACTTGGAATGGAGATGAGAAGGAATGACGAAAAAGTCGGGTGAGGTGTGCTTATAAAGGCAGACGGATTGAAACGCAACGTGTCACTGAATTAAAAGGCCAACGTACTTTATACCTCATGAAAACGTACGTTGTGACTCCTCTACGTACATTGTACCGTGTACTGTGCACATAGACGTTATCAGTTTTCAATCCATAAATATCGTATTTCCAGAATCCATGATCGACATACGTTATACCCAACACAACGTACGTTGTGTATGTTCTACGTGCGTTGATCCCTTTACAACGTAATTAACCACACCCAAACTTTCATGGATAACACTCTTAAAACATTCTCAAAACCTCCAAATATCAAAACATTATCTCAATTATTTGAGGTTCAAATTGGGATTGAACTAGGATCATCCAAAATCAAATGACGTTCCACCAAAGACGTTGTAGAAGTCGGTCGGAACGCTACAGAGAAATGATCGGAATGGGAGGGTTATTACAGTTTTCAACCTCTTTTCTTCTATATATGTTAATAAACTAGTGAGGGATATTATGTTATATGTATATTTATTCCAATTATGCATTAAGGTATATTTTTTTTATAATTTTAAATCGATTAAATAGATAACTTCAATATTACGATTAAAAAGATTGTCAAATATTAATCTTTATATTTTGTAGATAGTGAGTAACCAAGATAGAGATGAATTGTAGAGCAGTGAATAAATAATAGAGATGAATCGTCGAGCGTGGAGAGGGACGAACTCCACCCTAACATATAAAATAAAAATTTTTAATACTAAAAGTACCAGTAAAAAAATAAAAATAAAAATATTTTTTCTTAATAATTTCAAATATAACACTATGTTATAATGTTAAGAATTTTTCGTGTATATTCCCACTTCTCAGGAAACTGTTCGGCCGGCTGGCTAAATAATTTTAAATAAATGGAACTTGAGGGGATTTTCTTGTTGCTTGTCGTGTATATACGTGGGGTTGCTTAATTCTCAGGATGGAAACAAGTTTATAAGCAAAGCAGAGTCAATCCACATTCTAATGACATCCTCCTATTCAACTAAACTTAAACAGTGATTATGACTTTATAGTAATTAAGTGCAATGAATTAGTCACAATATCGTCTTCGACCAAATGGTTTAAAGCATTGGAGTAATCATCAATTGGTGCCCTTAACGCAGTCGTCATTAACAGAACTAATTTTATCTTGGTCTAACTAAATGTGCTCCTTAGCTCAAGCAAGATGAGAGGTATATGATTAATTAATGTTGTTAAGCAGACAAGATACACTTGAGACATGAGTTTGAAGCACACTACATTGATGAGAGGTACAAAAATTAAAAGTGTCATATACCTTCTTGGGTCAAATTTGAAGTTATATATGGTCACCCTTTCTGTTTTAATGTCTAAGAAGCCTTTTTTTTTTTGTTTACAGGCCACTCTTAATAATTAAATTATTCTGATCTCTTAAACAATAATAGCTTATCTTTTATTTATAATATATAAAAATGTTTAAGTAGCAAATCTCGTATATATTCATTAGTTCAATTTATGTTTAAGTATTCTTATAAAGGATTCCAAACAATAACACAAGAAAACAAGACGGATAATGAACTAATGAAGTCAAAATTTCATCAAATTTTCATGCCTCGATCGTATGGCAATTGCAAATGGGAAAATGCTCAATTTAAATGCACCCACCAAATTGAGCTCAGGTTCACATCCATCAACACCGCACCCACGTCATAGGGTTCGTTAATCAATTCATCCTTTTGGACTTTTATCTTTTCATGTTCTGCTCAAAGTATTTAAAATACATTAAAAATATTTATTATATCAATGGATTTGCAGTTCATTAGTGATAGTGTCAACTTTAACATTAAAAAATTATGAGTTTAATTTCTGGTAGAAGCAAATAAAATAATTTATTAAAAAAATTCATTATCTAAAAACTCGAAGAGATTTGAGTATCTAGAAACATGCATATAACACAAGTATATATATTTTGTTGATGAATATGACACAAGTATATATGAAACGCTCAAGTTTTTATATTATATTTGTTCAATGAGGTGTCGTTCTAGATTGTCAAATGTAAATATTTTGGAAGCATTTTCAATTAAAAGTTTGGGTGATCCTTTGTGGTTTGAATACGTCAATTTCTTTTTTTTCTATAAAAATAAATTATTAAGTTATATCTATTTTTATATATTTTTAAAATATTTTGATAATCCAATTAGGACAATTTAATTAATTTTATTGATTCTATTTAATGTATATGATTGTTTTTGGAAATATTAAAATTTCGAATATGCCAAACCGAAATGAAGAGTATGCACCCTTAATATTGGTCATAAGAAATACTCCCTCCGTCCTATAAATATAGGCTTGTTGATTTTTTCACATAGATTAAAAAATTGATTAGAATAATTAAATTTTAGAAGACTTTTCCAATAGTATCCTTAAAATTATATATTAACAATTAATAACACAATTTTCAATGCATTAAATGTCATGACCCATTTTCAGACTATGATCGGCGTACGAGGCGGACCGTCTATGAGAGCCCGGCCCATCTCGCACAAGCCTCAAAAGTCAGAAATCCTACCCAAAACATTTGATTATTAAATAATAAATAAACAATATTAAATAAAAACCAAACCTTACTTTATAAAGTAAAACAATTATAATATTAAATGCATAACGTATTTCAAATCTAAAACATTTGTAGTATCAAAAACAAAAACATAACCCATAGAAATCCGGTGCGGAGCATCTATCAAAATACAAACTGGACCTCGATCAAAGGGCAATCATAACCCACAAAACCCCTCACTGGTATCCAAGATGCAAAAATATTGCTGAAGCCAAAATCTGTATGCTTGGAAGACAGAATTAACCATAGGCAGAAAATAGAACGGGGGTTAACCCCAGTTAGGGAAAACACTCCAGAGCGTCTCATACGTGTCTCACAAAGGCTGTTTTGAAAACAGTTCGAAATACCACATGCAGGTATAATCCAATATATATACATATACACACTACGTACATAGTAACGTTTCAAAATCATTTCGAAACCGTTCGCAGACAAAGCATACATATGCACACATACCATCAAGGTATGAATAAAATCTTTCAAAATCATTTTCAGAGATTTTCAAAACTAGCAAATTTTCAAAGACGAAGCGAAGTTCAAACTTTCAAACTTTACCAAAGCTGATAAGCTTTCAAAACCAATTGAAATTCTTCAGAAACATTTTTATCTCATCAGAGGTTTCAAGAACAAAGATCCCGAAAACAAAGATAAAAAATCATTTTTATATTTTACCCAAAATTTCAGAATAAAAATCAAAACCCTTCTAGCTTATCAGAAAATCCAGAAATAGAGGGTTCGCCACGTAGGCATCATAAACATAATAATTATATTATTTGCAAAAACATAGTATCGTGAATAAGGGACCAGAAACAAAGCTGTAACAGGTGTAGTCTTTGCCACAACCTTAGTATATAACAAGCGTGGTCTCGCCACGAAACAAAAATAAATCATATGTGAGATCAGGACAACATGGCTGCCAACACTCCTAGTGGGATCTTATAATGCATTGATATACCAAAAGCTATGTTTACCCTACGTAACACAGGTGTCCCATCTCCAAAAACATATATATATATATATATATATATATTATTAAATTCCAAAAACAAACGGTAATGCTATAAAGCATATAAAAAACAAAGAGAGATATATAAAGTATAACTTATATATCAAAGTTCAAAATTAACATAACTTATATCAGAAACTTTTACTTGTTTATTTCAGAAATCCAATCAAAATACTGGTTACAGAAAAATGTATTAAAATTCCAAAATAGGGTGTCTTTTACCAAAATAGCAAAACCATTATAATATGGGATACCAAAATAAAGCATGCAAATCATATTCCAAAAGCAAAGACAGAGGATGTATATATCAAGTTGAAAAACAAAGGAGTGAATATTAATTCACATAACCAATTTATTTAATCAATCAATCCTTGAATTAGTCCAATTTCAAAAATATGCGTCGAGCACCACAAAAACAAATATAGCTTAGAGACACAACCTATTGGTTTGAAGTTGTTATCCACTCACCTGGATATCCAAACAAAATGGCCTGGTCACGCACTGCTAGTCGGCGGCTAGTCTTGATGGCATGAACGGGAAACTGGAACAAAGATGCCAAAGACAATTATATCAAGAACAAAGCGAAGTATGATGCTGGTATTGTGGCTGTACCGAAATACGTGCACATGCATATGCAGACTCGGATACTCAAGCAATGGCCAAAAACTTATTTCGGTTGAAGATCTAACACTCTCGTCCCAAAAATCAAAATCTATGTAAAATTACGATTTGGTCCCCGAATATCGTAAAATTACACTTTAGTCCTTAAGACCTCGAAAATTAATAATTAATCCCAAAACTTTCAGAATTTAAAATTAAATCCTCCAAATAACTCAAATTATATATAAAACCTCAAATTTTTCTAAATTACAAAAATGTCATCAAGTTTTCAAAATTACAAATCTAGCATCTTTTTTCCAAAATTACAAATTTGATCGTCATGTAAAATATCAGACTCAGTCCCTCAATTATTTCAAAAAAATCAGAATTTTTCACATAAGTCCTTACGACGAAAAATATTTTCAAAAATACACTAAAACTCAAATTAGTCCCAGAAATTCAAATCTACCATCAATTTCATCAAAAACATCACAAATCACTCCAAATCAACCATAACAATTTCGGACCCAAAAAACCCATTAAAGAAAAATCACCATTTCTCCATTTTTAAGCTAAATTAATGTTCTCCCATCATCAATCCATCATTACCCAACAAAAACCAACTCATTTTCAGTCAACAAACATAAAAATCCGAACCCTAGAACCCATGAATACCCATTTTTGGCCAAACATATATTCAAGCAAGAAAATGCATAAAAAGGAGCCAAAAATCAAAAATAAATGATGAACTTACCTCAAATTTGATGGAAGAATGATTTGAGGGCAAGAGGAGATGATTTTGGTCGGATTTGAGTGAAAATCAAAGAAAAAACGAAGCAAGGAGAGGAAGTGTCGGGTTTGATATATAAAGAAGAACCAGGTGCAAAACGACACTGTTTTTGGGTTGGGAAGGGAAGAAGGTGTAACCCCTTTTGCACGGTAGGTACTATTATGAGTGTAAGGTGTAACCGCTGCACTGCAAAAAATGGCTCAATTCACTTATAATTGCACCGTAATTTTTGGTCTTTTAACAATTCATATTGGTTGCGAATCATCATTTTACCAGTTCACAAATTTGGAGTTAGACTGTTGTTAATAATATACTAAACTAAAATGAAACCGCAACCACATAACCACACACACACACACACACACACACATATATATATATATTGACAATAACCACATATATTTTTTTATGCTAACAATAGGTATATAATAATATTAGTTAGATGTTAATTGACAAATAATTAAAAGGTTGCATAATTGTATTTATTTTGGAAGTGCAACTAATAAACGTTAATGTATTTTGAGACAACTTTTCTTATTTTTGGAGACAACTTCCATAGTCTGGAGACATAGCAATTCTATTGAAGCTATAATAAAGTTATTTTTCAATATTGTTATTTATTTTACTTTATTTAGCTATTTAATTTTTTTATACATTTAATAAAATACAAACTGCAAAAAACCAACCAAACCACACCGTAACCGCTAGTTAGATTTAGTGGGTTTAACTATATTAATGATTTAACTGTGGTTACAATTTTTTAAAACCGTAATTTGCGGCACAGTTTGATTTGAAAACTTAAAACCGACCAAGTCACATCGTTTACAGCTCATACTGCCCTATTGGGAAAACCCATGACTTCTAAAATGATTACTCGTCAAGCTAGATACGATTTAAAACATCAAACCTATTTATGCTAAGATAAAAATATATCTAACTTATAAAAAAAAAACAGATTAATATGGTGTTTGATAAACTTGTTCTTTAGAGTGCAATTGGTTTAATTGTACTGGGTTTAATTGAAAAAAAAAAGTACTATCTAAGTTGTTTGAGTAAAGATTTAGACGAAAGTAGAGAACTTACACACATTATCATCACGGTAAATGAGAGTTTTATAAGGAGAGAAATCCTCATGTCCCAACACTTATCAACTCTTCGTGTGTGGTTTGTTTGCATTGGTTGTTAATTTTAGTTCGTAATTTAGTTATCCAAGTTTTAAATTTAAAATAAATGGATGGCGTCAGAAAAGGGACTGAGACAAAAGAGAAGAAGCGCGTCGTAGCAGCAAGTTAAATTACTAAAAGCTTGTATGAAGTGTATACACTCTTGAGTTCAACATAGGTGAACTAGCAGTGTATGATGCCTCTTACACACGGGTTCGGCTTAATTGATTCTCTCAGTAAGAGAGCTTGGTGCTTTTTTCTAAACAAAAAAGTAGTAAATTTTACATCTTGTATTTTTTTTTAAAAATTTGTTATTTCTTTTAATTTTTTATTATTTAATCTTCGGTATCTTACAAACTACTTGAAAATATATCTTTTTCAATAAATTCATAAATATTCGCGTGTAATGATACTTTTAGATTTTTCTACAATATTTTGATGAGAAATTTATTAGTAAACGCGTATTATATTTCCTTATAAGTAGTAGAGAGGAGAGAGAGAGAGAGGCGTGGCCAAGAAGTAACAAAGACTAGAGGAAAAAAGTGGAGAGTAGAGAAATGGAGGGAAAACAGAAGCAAACCAGCAGGAGGGGAGTTACAGAACCATACTTCAAGCCCAAGACAGGAAGTGTGTTTCCCAAGAAGAGGAAACTCGTGAAGACCATGATCTTTCATTCTATTATTTCCTCTGTTTTCGGCTCTTCCTCTTCATCTTCTTCTTCTTCTTCCTCAGGTCATCATCATCAACAACGAAGCCACACCAGTACTGCCGCCCAAAACAAAGTTCATCCTAATAGCAACTGAGATTTACATCTAGACGCTTACTGTAAACTACCTGGAAGATTTCAAGAATCTACTTCTTTTTTTTTATATCCTTTTCTGTATATTTATGTTTTCTTCTTGATGCGGGATATTAATGTGGACTACCTTACTGATTTCAAGAATCCACTCTTTCTTGTTGATGTATTTTTTTTAATAATTTAGGAAAACTCGCGGTCTTTCTTTTAGTATTGAAGACGACCACCAATTAGTTATAAGTGAATTGGTTATTGACGTTGTTGTTCTACCATACATCTTAACGGACATTTGAGTTCCAAAACTGTGCAACAAGTTTGTTGAGAGCAAGTTCATATGGTAGCTTAGAAAGCTTAATTACTGACCTAAATGAAATGAGAGGCAATAGGCACAAAGGTCGTCAAGTAACTCGAATTCCAACAATCAAAAACAGGATGGACAATGATGTCCAACAACTTCCGTCAAATGTTATCAACACTTACGTTTAAAATACAACATTAAAAAATTGAACATTATCCATTTAGGTCACAAAAATGTAGAAGTACGGATTAAAAAAATAGATTCTGAAACACGAGTAATTAATCCTTGAAGCTCCCAGGTTTCAGTGGCCTGAGGTGTGAATATGTTTTCAGAAGCAATTTTTTCTCATTAAATTATAGATTCAAATATTTTCGGGAGCACCATTGAATTAAATTTCCAGCTTCAATTTTTTACAAATATTATAATTTTAGAATTTAGAATAAAAGAATTAGATTTTTAATTTGGTTAAGATGAAAATGATAAATACTAGTTACTTTTATAAAGTAGGTGTGGGTCCAAGAATCTTATTGTTGGAAAGTACTAATTGAAATAATTATACCAAAAAAATGCGATAATATGCCTTCGATAATGATTGATATCCCTCAGATTATCTAGGATGGCTAATTAAATGTGGTCCTAAATATACTTCTGGATCTTAACAACTGTGCATGATCAATCTAAGTCTTAGATAACAAAATTAAATTTAGATAATTAAAGTGGTCCCCAATTTATATATTGTTCATCCAAGAATATTTCTACAAAATTTTCAATTTAGTGTATTTTAGTCGGTTTAATTATTGGATAACAAAAAATTTTGATAAAAACAAACAAAGATATTAAAAGAATTTATAAAATAAAATGTAAGGACAAGAAACTTATGATAGGCAGAATTAGATTACAATTCATGAAAACGGTGAGATATTCAACAAAAAAAAATCAAATAAAAGTCTGCGTTGACTTCAATTAAGTTTGATATCTAAAAATACCATCAAATAGTATTCTTTTAATTAACTAATAATCACTACAAAAACATTAAATAATTATCTCATAAAACTCCATTACATAAGCATCCTTTTAAGGATAACGATTGACGATGCCCATATTCAAAAACAATAGATCATCGAAGCACTAATCATAAATTACATACGCTAATCATCATCAATGACGTTAACGAGAAGGTGCAAATTAAAACGTTTTCTTTCATCCTCTTTAGAAAATCAAATCAAAAAAGAAAAATGATTTCAAATGTATATATATATAAACACATTATGACTTTCCATTCTTGCATTATCTTTTCTCATGAAGCACAATACGTCAATATTTTGTCATCATCCTACTAAGAAGTAGCAAGTCAATATTTTGTCAATCAACATTTTTTTTTTGACAGTGAAAGCAACATTACTGTGTATAACAGAATTATTATCGTCATCTGTGACTCATTTCACTAATAGTGACAAAATTCTTGGCCGACCAATAAATTAGGGCACCCACATTGGATTATCCTTTTTAATGATTTGACAGCGATTTTGATGCAAAGGAGCGTTCACATTTCAATTAAAGGTGATCTATCAACCCTGCATTGAGTTACAAATCGATTGTTTATATTGAACATCGATTTTTTTTTTTTTCGAGAATCGTAGTAGGTTGGCAAGAGTAGAATTTTTAGATAATAATTGATAGCGTGGTAGATAATAAAAAGCTACATTGTTTCTTCCAACCTTATGAACCTGACTCCTGGGTCCACAATTGCCACCAAATTCCCCTCTTTCAATTTGAGATTAATAATATTGATATTCACAAAACTTTAAAAAGAAGTTCAAAAAGTCACAAAATCATTATCCATTAAGGGCGGTCATAAAATTCTCTTTTTGTTTAGCAAAAAGTCAAAACCAACTATTTTTATTCGTAATTCTGACGATGTGTACAAATAGAGTGATATATGAGAGCACATGACATGTTCTCTTTTTCTTCTTTCATCCAAATCAGCATTCCTAATATAAAAAATTAAGCAACCCAACCGAATCCAACCAAAAAAAATCTAACTACTAATTAACCTTACACAACCTAAAATCCAGCCTTTGCCATCTTCACTATCTTTTCTTCTAGACAAAAACCGAGCCACCATCTCCACCCATCACCTAAAACGTCGTTCTCTCTCTCATTCAAACAATGATGGCGGCCATCGTCGTTCTCCCTCTCATCTCCGCTAGATCTGCACTCTCTTGCTCTCTCCGTCACCACAACGCTCTGTTCTTGACACCACCGCCGCCAACATCTCAAACCCAACCAACTTCCCTCCAGCACCACAATTGAGTCAACAAACTCACCACTGCCACCGTCTCAAACCCAATCAAACCTCCTCCGACTGAAGAAACTTGAAGACATTTATTTTTGTGTTTCCACTTGAAGAAACTTGAATGGAACCTTCAAAGGATGAACAACGAGAAGCAACAGTGATATGGGTTCAATTTTTCTGGATTTGGTTTCTGGAATTTTTTATTGGGTTCATGTGGGTTTTATTTTTTAAAGCATTTATTTTTAAATCAATTGATTGGTTGTGGTGGTGTATTAAGGGGCTTGGTGTCGATGGTTGTGCAAAGATGATTGTGGTGATGGATTTCATCGGTTGTGCTGGTGGTGTTACAGTAATGGTTGGGGTGGGTTATAGTGATGGCGGGTTAAGCAAAAGGCCGGTTAGACTACGGTGGTGAAGTTTGCTTTGGTTTGGTTTCGTTGTGGTGGTTTTTTTTTTCTGAGTCAAATGGTGATTTGGTTTGGCTACCCAGAAAGAAGAAGAGTACATGCCATGTGGTCATGCGTGTGCACAAGGATAAAAATGGCTAATTTTGACCTTGTGTGAAACAAAAACAGAGTTTTGTGAACGATCTAAAAAAACAATTAACTTTTATGACTTTTCTGAACTTCTCTCTAAAGTTGTTGTGATCATCCGTGTTGTTAACTCCTCAATTTGTCAAGACTTACTCGGTGCTTTTAGGGAAAATGTGGTTAATATAAGGTCATTGTCATTTTGTTGATGTCTAAGAAAAGTTTCCTATACGCTCTATAATTTGATAGCACAATTCACAATTAGAAGTGATGCAAGCCAAATTGAACCCATTTCTTTTTAATGAATAAACCAAATTGAACTAGCAAAGTACAAAATATTATGACCGGAAAATTGAATACCATTCAAAATACAAATTTCATAGCAAATATATAGACTAAATCCCACCAGTAATAAATTGGACACGATTCCGAATATCAATCCCCCAAAGACAAATATCTAAGTACCAAAATGTTCATCTAATCTCTAAGTTAAACACAAGATCAACAATTGAGAATTAATAATTGGTAACACTAGTTCAGGGACTAAATGTCAATTTCATTAATAAATCAATTGGACACTGGTTAATTTTTATATTTATTTTTATCACATTTTAGAAAGTAAATGTGAGAACGATGTATAAAAGAGCAACCCGATGAAAGATAAGAGGAAATTCGATACAATACCAACAAAAAGTTATTTTGTCACGTTCCAATGTTTAGACTGATCATTATCGTTTTCCGGCATTAAAAACAAAAATTGAGGCACAAAGAGATAAAAAGCTTGAAAACACCATTAGCAAAAAGTTGAATTACGAATTTACAATGTTGGCTTTGTTCGATAAAGCTCAAGGTACATTGTTTTATTCGCCAGATTTATCCCACTTCATCTTCTGAACCTTTAAAGAGATGATGAGTTAACGTGTGCCTTCAACAAGAAGTCTCAGTTCCTACAAATTTCATTGGCTAATTGTATGGTAAAATAACAATATTAATTGTAAAATTATCTCTAATTGAATTGGGTCCTCGTCAAGTACTCGGACTATTCATAGCAAAAAATAAAGCAACACATTTAGTAGCGAGGTTTACAAGATTGGAGACAAATGAGGGGCATAAGAAGAAACAGAGATCTGATATTTTGATGAATAGAATTCACAAGCTTGAAATGGGGTGTGAGAAAGTAGTGGAGAATTTTTGGTTTATCAAGACTAAAAGGGGGAGCGTTTTTCCAAAAAAAGAGGAGGTTAATGAAGACATTAATGTTTGACTATTTGGTTGAATCTTTTACTTCTTGTTTGCCTTTTTTCCTTCAATGGCTTCACACAGGTCAAGCAAAGTCTTAAGCAACAGGTCTAGATTGTTAAGTTGAAAGAAGAAGAATATGGCCGCAATTCTCTACCTAGCAAGGAAGTACTTGGACTGTTTAATTGCACTGCAGGCTCCGTTTATAATATTGTAAGTTTTTTAATTTACACTTAATCCTCACCATATTCAAATGGTGTGCGTTAGGTATTATAATTTTAATTAGATGAATACTTTATCGAGGTAAAAATGTTTTTTTCTAGGAAAGAAAAAGTATCTGTGGAAGAATGATCCGTATGAAAATTAAATTGGCAGTAGTGGATCTTTTATCTTCACCGTCCACTCTCTCACTACTATAGACTGAGTAACCAATAAGGACCAAAAAGGAGGGGAAAAGGTTGTCAAGTATGATATTGTATAGTTTCTTATTTTTATTAAAAACATATATATATATATATATATATATCTGTAATTGAGCTATCCATTTAACGCTAATTATTATAACAAAATACTTAACCCGTATACATTGATGTAGTTAAGTACCTAATTACTTATCGCCAGATTATAAATTTGCTGACTCTTAAAGTATTGTTTCAATGAATAATATATAAACTTTGAATAGATTTATTTGTTAAAGTGTAAGAATTCAATTTTTTTTTAAAAAAGATATTGGTGGTGTTTGTTTAATGAATATGCTTGTAGTATATTTACTATTAATGCACATTCAACTCATAAAAAGACGCGTCAATCTCTCTATTTTTTATCATGCAATCTGCTAAAAAATAAATATTGCTATTCACCAAGCTGAAAAATGGTGTCTTCTCTTAAAAGAAATCACAAATGTACTAAATAACTTGTTCATTATTTGTATTTTTAAGACAATTTCAGTGATATATAAATTTGATTTACAGATGAATCATTTTATTTACTCTCCACTAGAAATTAAACTCTTGACCTTTAATTTAGTGCCGGAGATAACTTAATACTAATCACTATAAGCTATTAGTGAATGAATTTTATTGGTGGCTAGATAAATTTTATTAGTGGCTATATTTGGAAGATGGCAGAATTTGTTGGCTACCTCTACTGCTCTACTTTTATATAAAATCATATATTGGTCCCAAAAACAAAACATCAAGGATCAATTATTCAGCATCCATTAACAGCAATCAAAATACATATGTCCTAAAAGAAGAATAAGATTGTACAAGGAAATCTGAGAAGTCAACATAATATGATTGTAGGTATTGATTAAATGCAAGTTCCCCAATTGGGCAGACAAGAGGGTCACGATGCCAACCAGATAGCGAGCATAATCATCGTACATTTTAAAGATTATTTGTAACACAGTCTTGGTTTACATATTTTATCATATAACATTTAATATAATCTGGGAATTTTTTCATATAGTCCCGGCAAGTGAATGATTGAAGCACACTACTTAATTTGATTATATAAACTTGAGTGGATATTGGATATTGAATACTTCAAATTAATGTAATACAAACTCAGTTAATTTATGCAGAACACGTCACAGGCAATAAGTGAATGTTTAAAAGAATAATAGAAAAGGATCGCTTGATTTTATTTTTAAACCAATAAGCATCAATAGCATTGTTCTTATTAAATTATTACATTATATTTATCTGAACATCAATAAATATTTACAACATGAAAGTAGTTTGTCTCCTCTTGCGTATACTCCAGGTATGATTCGGCAAAAATCTTTGTGAAGGTTCCTAGTTTAAACCAGTATTAAGGTTTATTTTAGTCTTTTAGTTGGATTTGAACAAGCCCAATTCTGTTAGGGTTTAAGAAGGATCACACAATTTTGAATCAAATCTCACTAAAAACCCCACATTAACTAAATTCACGTCACATAACTATTGTTCTCAGAGGAGTAATGTTTGAAGTTTTTACTCAAAATATGTTAACGCATATGAATTTA
>CAODLS010120697.1:0-21507 GCA_948243855.1 Flueggea neowawraea | reverse complement strand
TGGAGAGTGGCCATGTAGAAGGTACATTAGAGACTACTGCCCTGATTTCTGAAGCTCAAAAAGCAGACAACAGCGCTAAGGAAGCAGTCTTTCTCAGTCCCGCTTTGAATCCTGCACCTGAAGAATCAGAAAACAGTAGACAGGAAGCAGAATCACCAAGCCAGTCATTGCATTCCGTTTCTCAAGAATCTGCAAATGGAACTTCCGATGAATCGTCTTGCAATAGAACTGGGGACACCAGAAGCCTTGCTCTTGACTCGGACCCTTGTGAAGCCACAGTGAGCGGGCAAAACGAGTGTCCTCAGAATGGTAATTCTTATCGTCTTGATGCTAGAGTTTCATCCAAGCTTGATAGTTCTAATTTTGAGTCGGCTTCAAATCACCTTCACTATAATCATGGAGAGTCAAGTTTCTCTGCGGCAGTTCCTATATCAGGACTGATAACTTATTCAGGGCCAATTGCATATTCCGGTAGTCTTTCCCTTAGATCGGATAGCAGCACTACAAGCACACGTTCATTCGCCTTCCCAGTGTAAGAGTCATCAATCTCTATTTATTTTCTTATTCTTAGTATAAAGCTGTACAGTTTGGTTCAATAAGTGTAACTGGTGTTATCCGCGCAGATTACAATCAGAGTGGAATAGCAGTCCTGTAAGAATGGCAAAAGCTGACCGCAGGCGCGGCAAGCATAAGACTTGGAGGCAAGGCCTTCTTTGCTGTAGATTCTGAACATGCTTCTATTATGTCCATAGGTTAAAATTCAAAATTATATGCATGATCTAAAGCTTAAATTTCTTGGTTTAAAAGAGTAGTAATAGCATAGATGCATATATGATTGGTTTTTGATTTGTCAGGGTGTATGTGCAGTAGGCTTTTTTTACAATTTCATGCCTCTTGAGTTTTGATCTCATATGCATGTCAAGTGAGTTGTAAGCAATTTATCTCATAATTCTCTCTATTTCAATGATCTCATCTTTATTTTCTTTCCACATCTGTTACCCTCCTGGATTATATTATATGTGATCCAAACTGTTTCCAACGATCAAGAAAATGGGCCATGCATGCATGCATGCATGTGCTTGGTCTTGGAAAGAAGAAAACTTACCTGCTTTGAAGTGGAGATTTTTGTGGGTCTTTGACACAAACCAAGGCAAACTGACGCAAATTCTCACACAATCTCCTGCTTATAAATACTTTCAAAATACAAAGGGCTTAATCAACTTTTGATGGGATGCTCAACTTTGTTAGTTCACAGAGTTTATGTTTTTTGCACCGTTCTAGTTTGGAAAGGCTAGAGCCTTCATTCTACTTAATTCATATTGCTAGTTTAATAATGTTTTTTGAAGCCTATAGGTGCGCCTTGAATAGAGAATTAAACCATTAACCATTGTCTACATGTATGTACCCCATAAATTCAATCAACGACCCAAAAAATTACCCCCACTAAATATCAGCAAGAATAACAAGACTAATTGAAACACAACCAACACAAAAATAGCAAATTTTCAACATATATCGAATAACATATTTTTATTCTCTATTTTTATTATTCAAACTTCAAAGATTCGTTATATTACTGATAGCGTGTTAGACTACCAAAATAATATTAACTTGCTCGAGAACACAAAAAAGAAAGTAAAGCAGTTAGCAGGGTCGATCCACAGAGATCAATAGAATATTGTTTAATTGCAGAAACAGAAAAGAAAAATGAAGTTGATCAAATTGAGAGTAAAACAGAAATTAATAGCAAGCATAGATTAAAATTCGTAATCACAGAAATAAACAACAGTAATAAAATTAAGATGAATTCAATAATGAAAAAAATCTAGTCAAGGTATTTCATCTGTTCAATCCAATCAGTTGATCACAGACACAAAAGATTAGTATAAAGCATTCGAATGAATAGACAGCGTTGTAGTTAACAGTGACACACTCGATTAACCAATCTCTTCTTACCCGGTCAATAGCCCCGGTACGCCCTGTAAACTAGTTCTCTAACCAGTAGACAACCCCTGGAACGTCCTGGCAATGTTTAATTTATGATAGCAGTACGAATTAAAGAGACTCCTATCCTAACCAGTGAAACCAAAAACATCGTGATCATTTAAACTAGATTATTCAACCCCACAACAATGAATAATGTCCAAACCACCTACATTCACGTTGTTCGTTACCTACACTAGGACTAATTTGACGCATTATCAATCCTAAATAATAATATATTGTTCATTTAATCACACAACCGAATCATGTAATCAGTATAAATAATAATAATAATAAAGGAACTAAGGTACAAATATTGAATAAATACTCGAAATACTTTATAACAAATAAAACCAAAGTCTCACAACTACAATAGATCGAACTTCAAAAATACCTCAACTAGTAAGTTGTTTAGTTACACATGCTAGAAGAAAGAACACCAAAATTGAGAGAGAATGGTGGCTGCCCTTGATGTGCGTGAATGAAAGAATAATGGAGGAGATAGAAAATTTCAGTTTAAAAACAATTCCCAATTAGAAAACCCTAGACTCCCTAAAAAAATAGCTAAAATAATAATAATAAAACTAATTATTTTGATCTAATAGAAAACTGAGTTGTAAACCTTCAAAACTCATCCAAAACATGACCCTTAAGTATGACACACAACCCAATGCACGTGGTCAACCCGCTTCAACTATGGCATGGCCATACAAAGATAAAACTTTTGTTGAAATGGAAACAACTTTAATTCTTCTTGTTTCACCAATATTCCACCTAAAAACACCAAAGAAACATAAAAACATGAAAACACACGAATAATAACAATTTATAATGCAACATAAACATAAAATGCAATATAAATCATACATAAAATGCAACATATCAATTACTCTATGCTATTTATTAAAAGAGGATGACTCAACTTATTCTAAGAGTAAATTTTTTAAATTTACTCTTCATCATCGTCATCCATTGCATTTGAATCTAATAATGAATATAACTTATTTTTTTAAATATAATCATCGCTATTAAATACAAATACAATAGATAATAAAAATAAAGAATAAGTTCAAAAAATTTATTCTCAGAGTAAGTTAAATGCCCCATTAATTAAATTTTACACTTTCACAACACAACAATTTTGTCCATTTGAAGGGCTATAAAGCTAGAGTTTCACATAATATACAAAATGTATCAAGCTAGTGGGTCCTATGTATAGAAGATTCTTGGTAACCTCAAGAGGGAGAATCTGGCATGCACTGTTTCAGGCAAGAACTATTAGAGAGGAATAAAGAACATGATGACGAAATTAACAAGCATGAAATGTTTGTCCACCTTGGCAAACAAAACTATTGTTTACTCTCAACAGATACTTTTATGTAAAAGGGATGATGGAGAGATACGTCTATACATATATATATATACAAAATGATGAGTTCCAAAACAAGTACATGGAAATCCTATATATGTGGATGCTTAGCTTTTAAGAAGGCTCAAACACAGGACCCTACAAAGCCAACCCAAATCGTATGAAATGTGAAGTGAGCCTTCTTAAAAGCTAAGCATCCACATATATAGGATTTCCATGTACTTGTTTTGGAACTCATCATTTTGTGCTTTGTGCTTGCTCTCTCTCTCTTTACTTATTTAATTCTCTTTTGGGTTGTTATATATACAAGTTATAGTATCTCACATTAACAGAGTTTCTCATTCAGAATCACTGGTTTGAGTTAGAAATGGAACTTATAGTCATTATGATCACTAATCTGTTTATTTGTCTCTCCATGCTTCTGTCACCTGCTTCTGCTACTGCCATGCAAATTCAGGAGCTACCACCTCCCCCTGAACAAGGTAATTAACTACACTGTTTCTACTAGTTCGTTAATATGACAGCTAAATAATTATGTTCTTATAATGTTCATATAAATTGGCATGCAGGCCGAGCTGAAATGCACCTTTCTCTCCCTACATTGCCAAGGAAGTTGAGATTCTTGGAGGAAGTAAGTACTGCAAAGAAACTCTAGATTATTGTCATATGTTCTGTGACTAACATTTTGTTTTATTGACTTTGAAGAAACAGGCCATTATAAGTGCACAAGAAACCAGTACTTCAAACAAGGAGAAAAAAGATGCATCATCTGCAGGTACTTATATTTTTTTTCCCTAAATCAGAAATCTTTTCATGCCTGTGTGAGAAAAAAGAAGCTGCTCTTAGTTACTCCCTTTTTTGAGTCTAAATTTATATTGCAACCTTGTTCCCATACATGCTTTAGTTGTGTGTGACTATAAAGTCCTGTAAAGTGTCAATTTTGTACATCAAAGAGATCTTAAAACACACCCCATTTCTCTCTTGACATATTCTATTAAAAAAATGAAAATGAATCAGTAAAGTTTGCTTACTTTGATCTGTTAATACTCCTGATGTCATCCTCCACCACTTTGATATTTAAGTATATCAATTTGGCTTCAGTAAATTTCTTTGTGTTTGAAAAAATATAGGGAGTTTTGTGAAAAGAACCATGTTTTCCGCTAAACCCTACGACCTACATTTTGAATCCATTGTGAAGTATAAAATTCAACACTAACGCATAATACCATGTCATTTTGACTGTTCATAAAATTTCTTCTATCTAATTAAGCTCCCGATTTCTAGCCTATAGAAAGGTACAGCCTAGCTATGCTTACTTTTTTAATACACCTATAAGATTATGCCATCAATTTAACAATTTTGAATATCCTATAACCCTATATATTTAGTATTTTTTCAAAAGAAGGATTAAATTATATTCAAATGTTTGAGGTTTTTGATTCGATAGGCAAAGCATACAAAAGAGAAGCAAGGATGGCGGTGCATGGAAGCAAAGGGTCGTGGCAATAATGGGTGGAGGGGTCCGACACATCCCATTTCTTTACGATGGATTATTCAAGTTAAAAGAAGACGCCCCATACATAACAAATCATTGCCAGTTGGTCCATGAAACATGGCATCCAAACATGGCCTTCCTTCTTTAAGTAATACTATTATAGTCTTTTTTATACAAATTTTGCTCAAAAGCACTAATCTCATTGTAATTAGCTACGGAATGTGTTTTGTTATATGTGTAATATGGCCGACATTTTGGAGCAAAACCCTATTTTTTAACAAAAACTAGGAGCTAGACAATATTAGAGAGAGAAAGTTTCTCTTTGTTTGATGGTAATGAAACCTTTTTGTTATTAGTCAAATCTTTTGATGCAAACCCCGAAATTTAGTAACATGCTCTATAAAGCTTGCTTACGGACCCAATTTTGTATTTTTTTATCGATGAAAAGGGGAGGCGAGGACAACCGGTAGGTGGTGTACCACTGTTAGACGTGATCATACAAACTTTTTAAACCCAAAGACATCCTCCTCTACATAATGTTTCCGAGAGCCATAGCTGATACTCGGATACGGACTTGGGCCTGCGTCGAGTGAGGTCATCATAACACATCACTGAGGACAAGCGGATTGAACTTGAACAACTCAGTACTAGTGTCACACGGACCTGAGCTAGCAACCAGACCGTCGCTGAAATTACGCCGCTCCTTCAGAAACTCGAACCTGTATCGCGTATTGATGTCAACGCTCCCAACTGCTCGACCAGGGGTGAACCCAATTTTATATTCGTATGAGCTAAAGTCCAACATTAAAATGCAAGCGTCGTTGTCGTAAACAATTATTTAATTTTTGGAATGCGATGAAGTGGGGTTATGGCTATCCTCGGTACTTCCTTCGATGTTATTGCCGTACGCTTATCACATGTGTTTGAGAAAATCGGCTTTGAATTGCTCAATAGATTCTTCAACTCTTTGATACTCAGATTGAAAAAATCTAGTTAAGTAAGGCCTGTAGTCGTCAGTCCAAGTGGTATTATAATGTGTTCTGTAGTTCTAATTAGTGGTGTTTGCCAAGGAAGGAGGACAGTAGGACACTGTTTCTAAATATCAAAATACTGAATTATTGATACCAAAATCAATTTCAATACTGAAAAATTACATGTTTAAATGCCAATGAAAATAAATAAAATGTCCGATCAAAAAAATATAATAATTTCAAATTTTTTTATTTTTTATTAAATTTTGAATATATGATAGAAAATACTATGAGTAAATATAATAATAATATCTGCTTGACAAGAAAGTCAATCTTGCACTACCTCAAAGTTATTGGTTTAATTAAATTGCCATAGGGATTTAATTCCTTAATGTATACTTCAGTATAAACTCAGTATTATTGAATAGCATGTTATATGATGTTTTGATTGCGCAAAATTAATAGGGAAAGATACTTCAATGTAAAGAAGACAATTAATTATATTTAAGAAATTATTAATCAGTCTCAAGTTCAAAAGTTCTTATCATACGATTAAATACCAAGTCAATGTCATCAATTACCTATAAGTCAGATTTTCAATAAATCAAAATAAAAAAGGAGAACGAAGTGAAAATATTTTGACAACCACACATAAAATTCTTTATTCATATATAAACTGATGATGAACCGCCAATTTTTCAGAGTAAATATAAAATGTTATGATAATAAAAAAAATTTAATTTTAAAATCTTAAAATTTATCCTAATTAATAGGTTAATTATCATATTTTTTTGTAAAAATAAGTTCTCAATTTAACTAATGGAGTTGATGGATATAAAAATTTATGAAAATATCATCCCCTAAATTTAAAACATGCATTCCTCCGAAGTTTTCTCTCTCGACCTCTGGATACCCTCTCTCTATCTTCTCTCTCTCCCTCCCTCCGACGGCTTGAAATCCCAAATCTTATGCTCTGGTTCCGACTTTTCATGCTTCGGTTCAAGAAACCCAAACCCGACCCAGATGCTTCTGGGTCGAAACAATGAACGGATGAAGCCACAGCTGGGTCAACAACGACGCTGTGGATCCAAAGAGGCTGCACCATCTTGGGTGACTATGGTGGTGAAGGCATGTCTCTTTGGAAAGCTTTCCCTTCTGTTGCCATCGTTGGTGGTCAGGTGAAACCAACCTTTTTTTTGGGTTTAAAAAAGCAGTCGGGTCTTGTTTTATTGGTGATTGGATTTGTGGGTTCTGATTCTTTTGTGCTAAAGTTGTTTGCTTTGATGTTGTGGAAATGCAGAGTTTTGGGAAATTCTCGGTTTTGGAAAGCGTGGTGGGAGAGATTTCTTGCCTCGTGGATCTGGTAATTCTTGATCATGTTTTTTATCGTTTTCTCGGTGGTGATTGTGGTCGCAGACATCAGGGTTTTGAGTGAGGAAGAAGATGAGGATTTGAGTCAGTTGGGTTCTGCTTTTTTTTTTTTGAAGAAACAGTTGGGTTCTGCTTGACTTGCTGTGGTGGGTGTGGTGGACTGGAAAGAAAAGTTGAGGAGGAAAGGATGAAGATTTGAGTTAGTTGGGTTTCTTGTCATGTGTACATTTGGCTAGATGATTGTTTGACAAAATTGATTGTGGAACCAATTCTGGAACCCTTGATTCGTAGGGTGGTATGTGGAGTTTTGAGATTAGTTATTGATGGCTTCATTAACCCCGTGATATTTTCTTGACATACATGAACCTTCGTTTGGTCCCATAAAAGAAAAGGTTGGCATTGAACTCAGCCCGTTTGTTTCATTGGAAAGAGAGGGAAAAGAAAAGAAATTAAATGAAATCAAATTTTCTTTCCATTGTTTGTTTAGGGTAAAAATTGATGGAAAATAAGAGAAAAGAATTAAAAAGAAGGGAAATGGAGGGAAATCAAAACCCATTTTTGTTTCTCACCAAATTGGTGAGAAATGAAGAGAAATGGTATTTCCTTTCCTTTTTCTCCTTTTCCTTGTGTCATTAAGGATGCCAAACAAAGCCTCAGTGTTATATGTTTGCAGGTAAAAGAGGAAGCTGAAATAGCCCTAAGGAAACACTTGGTGAACATGAAAAGGTACGAAACATATAATCTCAAATATTGTTTTTATACGTCATAAAAAATGTTGCAATGATGATTTATGTTTTTCTTCTTATGAATGTTGAATTAGGAGTGATACTACAACGATGACTCGAGTTATTTAATTTCAGTTTCAGTTACTTAATTTGAGAAGATGGTTACTTAATTGTAGCTCTAAAAGTTACTTAATTTTGGATGTCGATATTTAATTTGGCCACCGATTATTTAATTTTGATCGGTTACTTAATTTTGTGATAAATTAAGTAATTATGATTGTTATTTAATTGTTGCTGAAATTACTTAATTTGAGTATCAATTACTTAATTTACTAAAAGAATTCTCATTGTAGTACTAACCTTGAATTAGATATACTCGAAAAGATGTAGATTTACCTGAATTAAGAAGCTTTAAGCTTCAATTTACAAGTAGCCTCTCTCTTCCGGTGTTTATTGGAGCCTGAATTGAAGGAGATGATGGTTCTAATGTAACAAATAGTGAAATGTTTCTGGATTGATTTTGATTCTATTTTGATTTACAGTTCATTTTCTTTTGTATATAACATCAAGTCATAATGCTACAATTTTTGATACTTCTTTAAATAACTTCATAAATTTTTGCTTCAATCCTTGGTGGTGGTGAAATGTTTCTGGACTGATTTTGGTTTCTATCTTGATTTATAGTTCATCATCTTCTTTTGTACAAAATGTTACATTTTTTGATACGTTTATAGAGGACTGATTTAAACTTCAAGGATACGTTTATAATATTTTAAAAATATGAGGACTGATTTACTAATTAGGATAAATCTCAGAGATTCTAGAATTAATTTTCCATAATAAAATCATGAAAATCTTCAACATTCAGGCAGGAAAAAGGTACAAAAACTAATGGTTGATTTATGCCTTAAGAAAATGGGCAATGACAGAAAATTGTGCATGGCTTTATTTTTTTAAAAAAAATTAATTAAAAACATAAAACAAATATTTGATTAACTATTTCAAAATTTCAAAAATTTTGATAACTTTAAATTAATATTTTCTTTAATTTTTTTTTATAGCAAACCAAATAGTAATTGTTGAAAAAGAAAGGGTTGTATCCCTTGCGGCCCCTGAGGTTTGAATTAATCTTCTATGCGTCCTTGTATTTAAGTTTGGCTCCTATTAGGTCCCTCATTAACAACTGTGTCAGTCTCATTTAACAGGACAAGTGAGCAAGGGTGATGTAGCATGTAGGCCAAACTGAATTAGGGTTTTTAAGACTAAATTACCTTTGACAATTTCATTGACTTAAAATAATAATAAAAATCAAATGCACACATTTTGAAATTTAGCTTTTTCATGAAGCTTTTCTTTCTTGTCATTCATCTTCAACTTTTCAACACTCTCTATCTTTTGTAATCTTCCTCTTTTCAACTTAATTTCAAAACTCTTTTTACATTTAATTCCATCTATATGTCAATAAGTTGGAACACAAATACAAGCAGCGACATTGATGAAGGAAGGTTCGTAAGATTTCAGAACAAGCTTTGCCATTGCAAAAAGAGAGCTAGAGTGAAGATTGTGAAATCTAAAAGAAACAAAGGGAAGTTGTATTACCTTTGTGACAATAATGCTTGTGGTACTTTCTTGGACTGGGCAAAACTTAATTTTTGGTTTTCCTAAAATGAATTCGCAAGGGGCAAGAGACAATGTTGCTGAAGAGCCAAATGAGCTCTTAATAAGGGACCTAACAGTAGCCAAACTTAAATGCAGGGACGCAATAAAAGATTAACTGAAACCTCAGGGACCACAAGGGATTTGACCCAAAAGGAAATGGTTTGGTTTGAAACAGTTCTGAATGAGGCTGCGTTATTCTCGCCCGTGTAGGCCTGCCATTAAATTGGGTCGCGCGACCAACATTTGTTTCATGAGTCAGAGCTTTCTCTCTCTCTCTGCTAGGGTTTTCTTTGGCGATCGTCATGGCGCCTACGCCTCTTCGATAATGGGACGAAAATCAAAGAAATCCTCTCAATCAAAAGCTCTCCTTGCTAATTATCTGTGTGCTAACCTAGTCTCTCCTCCACCTTTGCCGCGTTCTCCATTTCCAGAGCAGCTTTCACACGTTGTAGGTGGGGAACCCTCCACTTCGAGGGGGAATCAAGTTGAGACTATGGATCTGGTCCATCCGAGTTCAGCAGTAGAGGTAAAACCGGTCAGCCCTTCAACTGGAGTGCCCGATCAAAAATGGAGTAATATGTTTTCGGTTAATCGTGAGTGGTCTTTGGAAGGTTCACTGAGGTATGTACCACCTGCTGTTCGGAATGGAACCCATGTTATGAGTTTTAAGCGTTGTGAACTTACTATTGAGACGAATCGTTGGAAAAAACGCTATTGTAGGGAGTGTGTTCTGGATTATACCTAGATTCTCTGTTATTCAAAGTTTTGTTATGGCTAGTTGGAAGAATTGTGGTTTAGTCTCTGTTTTTTAATGGCTCCGAACTTGTTTTTGTTCAATTTTAATGATGAGGAGTCCAAAATTAGGGTTCTATATGGGGGACCTTGCACTTTTAATTTGAGGCCGTTAATCTTGCAAGCTTTGTGTCCTCTAATGAGTTTTGATCTGTGCAAAGTTAAAGAGGTTCTAGTATGGATTAAGTGTCCTCTGTTACCACTTGAGTTCTGATCCACTGAGATCTTGAATTGAATTGGAAGTTTGTTAAGTACTCCTCTCTGTGCTGATCAGTGTACAATTGCTCGAGAACGGTTGAGTTATGCGAGGTTGTTAGTTGAAATGGAGATGCAGGGTCAGTTTCCTGAAACTCTTACTTTGGAAGATGAGGATGGGCACCAATTTGTTCAGACGATAGAGTATGAGTGGAGACCGATCCTATGCACTGCTTACCAAGGTGATGGCCATACTCACCTACAATGTCCTAATCTGAGAGGGAAACTAAAGCAGGTTTGGGTGGCTAAGCAGACTTTGCCTGAGCAGCCAACTATGGTTCACTTTTCGTCTGTCCCTGTGATGAATGCATCGTTTATTGCGGATACGATACTGCAGGTGCCGAGTCCTAGTGTTGTCCCAGCCTATGCGCAGGGCATTAGCAGTGCTCGTATTCCTTCTCCCATGCCAATTGATCATTCTGAGGGCTTGGTGTTGTTTCTAAATCTGTAGCTATTCATGGGGTGCAAGCAATTTTGGATTCTACTTTGTCTAAGGAACCGATGAAGGGTCTAAATGGGGGAACAAAGAGGGTAGGCAAACCTCCTTCTAGATACCAATGATAGCCTCATGGAATATTAGGGGACTAAATGCTCCCCTTAAGTAGTCAGAAGTTAAAACACTAATTGCTAAACATAACATTTGGGCAATTGGGATTATTGAAACCAGGGTTAGGCAAGGTAATAAGGATGGAATTTGGTAGTGAATGAATATGTTCAATTGGTATCTTCTTACAAATCATGATCATGCTCCTCTTAGCAGAATCTGGATCTTGTTTAACCACTCTTTGGGGTCTATCAGGATGGTGTCAAGCTCGGCTCAGTTCGTTCATTGTCTAGTGCAATGGAACACTTACATTCTACTGGGCGATTATATATGGTTCTAATAATAGTATGGAGTGGAGGCAGCTTTGGGACGATCTTAAGCTACTTTCTTCTTCTATTACTTGTACATGGCTTTTTCAAGGGGATTTTAATTCACTCCTGAATGATTTTGAAAGAGTCTGGGGTAATCCTGTTGATGGTATTGCATGTGATGAGTTTTTGGATTGTATTAATTGTTGTGAATTGCGTGAATTGAGGAAATTGGGATGCCATTTCATCTGGACTAACAATCAGGATGGTACTGAACGCATCTGGCATAAACTGGATCGCTGTTTGGTTAATTCCTTTTGGCTTGATAGTTTTGGTGAGTAGGATTATCAAGCTCTGGCTCCTGGCATCATTCCCCGTTGGTGGTTTCTATTCGTTCTTCTCGAAAAGGTGCTAAACTTTTTCGGTTCTGACATGTGGCTGAGCCATCCCTCTTTCTTAGAGATTGTACTACAGGAGGTGTGGTAACAAAATATCCATGGCTATGGAATCTACTCAATATGGAGGAAGCAGATGCTTTTAAAACGAAAGCTGAAAGCTCTAAATCTTGCTCACTTCTCTGATATTTCCAAAAGGGTTACTGATTGTAGGCTCTTATTAGAGCAGACTGAGGTCGCCCTTCAACTTAGTCCTCTTGATCAAGTTTTGTTGGATGAGGAAAGAGCTATTTCTAATGAGTTCAAACGATTATTTTTTGCTGAAGAGCAATTTTACGAACAAAAAGCTAGAGAACGATGGATTGGGGGATACCAATATTAAATACCTTTATAACTTAGCAAAGTCCCAACAGGCTCACAACAGAATCACCTCCTTATCACTCTCTGATGGAACTCAGATGACTGAGCAATCGGACAGTGCTAATGCTATGATTGAGTTTTATCAAAACCTATTGAGTAGTGCTGGTTCTGATAGAACTCATATGGACTGGGAGGTTCTTCACACTGGTCCTGTCCTTACTAATGTGAAGCAACTTCATTGTGCTCTGAGGTTACTACTGCGGAAATCATAGCTGCTTTATAGAGTATTGATGTGAGAAAAGCTCCAAGTATTGATGGATATTCTAGCTCTTTCTTTAAATCTTATTAGTCTATTATGGGAAACGATGTGCAGGCTGTTCAAGAGTTTTTTGAAAATGGAAAGCTCTTCAAATAGGTAAACTCCACAACCCTTACTATCATTCCCAAGGTTGTTAACCCCTCATCCCTTAATGATTTTAGACCTATTGCTTGTTGTACTGTTTTGTATAAAATCACATCCAAAGTATTCACAACTCGGCTAAGCAGGATTTTGCCGAGAATTATTCATAAAAATCGGTCAGCTTTTGTTTGGGGTCGGAGTATTACTGATAATATACTTCTTGCACATGCATTGATGAGAAATTGCCATCAAAATTCTAAAAAAGCTAATTGTGCTTTCAAGATTGATTTACGGAAAGCATATGACTCAATTCACTGAGACTTCTTGGAGGAGGTTTTGTTTTGTCTTAATTTCCTTAGGGGATTCACTCAGTGGATTATGACTTGTGTGCGCATTGTATCTTTCTCTCTTATGATTAATGACAGTATTGAAGGCTTTTTTCCTGGTAAACGTGGCTTGAGATAAGGAGACCCTTTATCTCCTTTGTTATTTGTCCTCTGCATCAAGTATTTGTCTAGAGCTTTTGACTCGAAGCTGTCTGCCTCTTTTAAATTCCACACTGGTTGTCAAAGACTTAAACAAGTGCATTTGTCATTCGCTGATGACCTTGTGATCTTCAGCCGAAGTCATTTGGATTCTGTTCATGCTATAAATTCTATTTTGTTGCATTTTTCGGTTGTTTCAGGATTACAGATTAAGGAGGGAAAAAGCTCCATTTTTTTTCTCAGGAACCAATGATGAAATGAAGCAAATTTTGCTTAATTTTCTGAGGTTCAGGGAGGGGAAGTTTCCAATGCGTTACTTAGGTGTGCCCCTTTTATCAACACGGTTTAAAAAAGAGCATTGTACTGCTTTACTTAACAAAGTCAGCTCCAGGATTAACTCTTGGACCTCGAAATTTTTGTCTTATGCTGGATGCTTGCAGTTGATAATCTCTGTTCTTAGAAGTATCCAAGTATTTTGGTTTTCAATTTTTGTTCTCCCAGCTTCTGTGATACATGCTATTGATAAGAAATACATGTCTTTCTTATGGTAGGGGAAAGAGCAAGGTTGTCGAAGTCTTGTCTCTTGGGCTAATGTGTGCTTGCCTAAGAATGAATGAGGGCTTGGGATTACTGATCTTTGTTCTTGGAATAAGGCTGTTGTTGGCAGGAAAATATGGGATTTACTTAATGCTAAGGAATCCCTCTGGGCTATCTGGATTACCCAACATAAACTGAAAAAGCTCAGCTTTTGGGGCATAAGCAAACTTTTTGATTGTAGCTGGGCGTAGGGGCACTTGCTTGAGTAGAGGGCTGAGTTTGGTTCTGGCTTCACATACATGCTGTTGATCCATGGTTTCATGGACAATTATTGCAAAGTGCTTTCCCTGAGCTAAGTGCTTCTGATTCTGACATACCAAGAGATGCAAAGGTTGCTGATGTTTGTAGAAATAACAATTGGGCACTCCCTGACCTGGTAAATGACATTATGGAAAATGCATGGGATGTTATCTCCCATTTGCGTTTGAATGATACGTTGTCGGATCAAATTACATGGAAGCATTCCTCTAGTTGTGCCGTGTTTTAAACTTGTATGGGGACCTGATCATGTGCCTCGGTTCAGCTTCATTTTGTGGCTAGCCCTGCGAAACAGATTATCTGTTAAGGCAAGGTTGCTCAAAATGGGTACTGTTCATGATGATATTTGTGTTTTTTGTAACACAATGTCTGAAACAGTAAATCACTTGTTCTTTGAATGTGTTTTCACCAACCATATTTGGCAGGTTCTTAATATGTGCATGATTAGGATGAGAGTTTTTTCATGGCGGAGGGAAATTAGCTGGTTCTCGAGATGTGCTGTGCTGCAGGAAATTCTCGATTGTGTCGACTGAGACGTGTTTTATTTGTTGCAATAATCTACTGGACTTGGCAAGCTCGGAATGAGATAATTTTTCACTAAACCGCACTTCCAGTGATCAACTTGTGAGTAAAATGCTAGGGAGTTTAAGGCTGAAGTTTGATGATTGTAAAGCTTTGTTTGTCTCTGTCATTTAGGGCTGATTTTTTTGGTCTTGGGCTATCAAATTGATGTATAGGTTTTTCTTATTGTGTACAGTAGTTTTTTGGTGGAAAATGTTGATCTTGCTTAGATTTTTTTAGCTTTTTTGGCTGGATGAAGTCAGAGGTCGATTAGGAGGTTGGTTTAACTTTTTTCATGAGGGTATTTGTTTTTTTTATAGCAAAGTTCTATTGGCTGTATACTCTATTCTTATCAAAGCAATGATTAATCTTTACCAAAAAAAAAGGACGATCCAAACACTCTTATACAACATACTCAGTTAGCAATGGAAGACATATGGAAGTGAGCGAAGCTGTTCGCAGAAGAAGCGCGAAGAAGTCGCAAACACTAACCTCCGGCTCCTACAACAAGATCGCCGATCTAGTCGCCGAGACAGCCAAGAAGTCCAAGGAACTCGCCTTGAAAGTGTCCAAGAAAGCAGACGAGCTCAAAACGGCAGCGCTTAAGCAAGCCGATCAGATCCAATTCAAGTCCATCTCTAACATCATTCCTCCACAACTCTCTTCTCTCTCCGTCGTCAACACTAACTCTCCTTCGTCTTCTTCCGGTTCTTCGGTTCCGGAATTGAACCTCCAGAAATTTGCTATCACTGACGATTTGAGAGATTTTGTTAAAGGATTGACGTGTAGTACCTTCTAGAACTTTCCAATTCAAGGTTTAGAAACAATGTGATTGGTCAGATTAACCGAAATTAGAATCTTTTTGTTTGGATCTCATTTTTTGTTTGGTTGACTGTTGCAGAGGAGGCTGAAGCGACGGATGATGTGGCAACGACAGCTTCGAATGTCCGGAAGGATCTTACGGAGTGGCAGGAGAGGCATGCTACACTGGTGTTGTCGACAATCAAGGTTCTTTTCTTATTTCCTTCAGTGATTTGATTGCTGGGAGGTGCATGTGGAATTGATGATTGTTATGTATTGTGGCAGCAAATATCGAGGTTGCGGTACGAGTTGTGTCCTCGGGTGATGAAGGAACTGAGGTTCTAGAGGATTTATTTTACTCTTATTAGCACCCATGTCGCCCCGTATGTGTCTGATGTATCATCATATTGTTCATATTGCTGTTAATATGTTTCTTTCGGACAGATTTTAGAATCGTGTGTTGTTGAATTTAGGTATGGGAAAGAGAGTATGGAGGAGCTCAAGCGCACAGCAGAGAAGCAATTGAAAGATGAGAAAGCCAAACAAAGTGTGGTGGTTGGAGAGGAATCGAAAACAGATGTGGCTGAGAAGAACCTGAAAAGTAAATCTTCGACTGCATCCTCCGAGCAGGATCTGGACACGTTTCTGTTGGGAGAGTTTGAGGACAGCGATGGGGTTGCAGGTATAATTCTTTGAAATTTTTCTGGTTCATCATCAGTTGTGGATTACGAATGCAAGTATTGCTTCTGTTTAGCTGTAATGTTGTTGCCTAGTTTGAGATTCTGAGCTCCTGGATCTTAAAACTAAGGGCTAAGGTCTTGCTTTAAAATGGCTTGAAGAGAATATGCACTGTCTTTATAAAACGTGTAGAGAACCACGACCAGGCTGACCAGCGTCTGAATTATAATATATGCCTTGTTCACCATGGTTTCTGCTTCCTAATGATGAAAGGAAAATGCATAC
Organism: Flueggea neowawraea; assembly: GCA_948243855.1. NCBI lineage: Eukaryota > Viridiplantae > Streptophyta > Magnoliopsida > Malpighiales > Phyllanthaceae > Flueggea > Flueggea neowawraea. The sequence continues at coordinate 5,215 of CAODLS010120697.1, read as the reverse complement.
TTGTTTGAAACAATTCAATGATTTAAGAGACTAACAGTGTTTTTGCCATAATTTTTCATACTTGAAGGTGCAATGTGCATGACATGCAATATGGTTTGACTTGATTTGTGAACTAGTTTTTTTTTGCATTTGGAATGGAATGATTTTGTGGCTTTTGCTAACAAATTCTAACCAATCTATGATCTGAACGGTGTTGATTTGCTTTAACATTCCTCTATTGTGATTTTTATCTGTCACTTGCTTTAACATTCCTCTGTTGTGATTTTTATCTGCCGATTTTTAATTATATTCATTGTTCTTCAGATGATGGTGATGCTGATGCAAGCTTCGATGATGATTTCGATAAGATTGACAACTCGGTGAGTATCATAATTGTTATTCAACAATCATGCTAGCCTGCAATGCATAATGTAAAACTAGAATAGAGCAAATTGGTCTGCTATCCATTCTAATTTTTACGAACATTTTCAGGACATTGAAGATGAGAAGGATTCGAAGAACGCAACAACTGCTACAAGTTAAAATACTGGCAACATCATGAATGACAGGAAAAATAGAGTACTTCTCCGCAAACAAAGTGCTGTTTACGAAACCACAGAACGGAATGTAGGCGATTCGCTATGCCTTAACATTTATGGATCAGTGGGACTGAGTAAAGTTTTTTGAAGACGCTAGTTGTGAAATATGCAGTTTGCTATGGTTCTTTCATTTGTTTGAATAGTTAGAATAAGATATAGGTTATAGAATGTAAAACTGTTTGCTTTGTACAGATTTGCTGATTCATTTGATCCAAAAATTCTATCTGGTTTTCTAAATATATATTATATAGAAGTGAGTATAATTTAACAGTTTCAGAATGAGCAAATTAGTGGACATGAAATTTCAGATTTCTCTGTAGAACTGGGAACTGTAAACGACGACGTAATTGGCCGCTCAAGAAAGTGTTGTCAACTAGGATAGTGGATTGGCATATATATTTGCTTGCAACTAACCAGTTGGTTCTTCTCTAAACTAGCGGCTACACAATGGCAATTGTTTCCCACTTAACCTCAAACCATTCATTACGTCTCTCCATTCTCTCCCTCGCTTTTCGTTTAATGCCACTTATATCCTCTCGTTTTTTCTCTTCCCGTTGCAAGAGAGCCTCTACGCCCTCTTTCTCATTGCCCCCTCAGTCCCCTCCGGAGGCAAAGAAAGTTCCTTTCACAGTCACTGCTCATGGCAGAACCTGGCAAGACCCTTATCACTGGATGCGGAACACCAATGACCCTGATTTTGTCGTCTATCTTAACCAAGAAAACTCTTATGCTCAAGCTTTCATGGCCGACACTCAAGACCTGCAACGGGTTTTGGTTAACGAGATGAAAAGTCGTCTTCCTACCAAGATTTCCACTCCTCCTGAGCGTTGGGGTCCTTGGTTTGTCATCTTTGCTCCCACCCTTTCACGGTTTCTGCTGATTTTTACTTCTTAAGTTGTGATCTTTCTGTTTTGAAGATCTTTTCCCCCCTGAAAATTTAAATCAATCTTATTTTTTTTGTATTGCCATTTTGTGTGATTAGTGTGAAATTGTGTTTTGTGTATGTAATATCAAAAGACATGGTTTTGTTTGCATTTGAGCAGGTTGTACTACCAATACATTCCGGAGGGGAAGGAATATCCAGTTCTATGCAGGAGGATGGATACTGGGGAAACTGGTTGGACAAAGGCGGTTCTTAAATATATGAATGGACGGCTTGGGTTGAAGCATATCTTACTTGATTGGAATGAGGTCGCAGAACAATATGGCAAGCTTTCTCGCTTATGCAGACGATATCAAATTATTGATATTACTTTTTTTTTTTTTCTTACCTTCTCTAATTTTATATTGATGCCTTTTTTTTTTCCCCTTCTTGTAAAACAGTTTATTTCTTCATATTTATATGTTAAACAGAAATTTGTTCTCAATTCAACTTCACCAGTTAATATTAGGTTAGAAGGTCAGTGTGGAAAAATCTGAGAAATACTATTTTGTGGTGTTTGTTCTCACTCTACACACAGCTCTTGTGCTCTTGGGGGCCCTAATTGTGTAGTTACTCATAGAAATTAGTTAAAAGTGAGCTAAATCTTTAGCTGTATTGCTAAGTCATGATTTTAAATTTTATTGGATTTGTACTTTTAACATTCTGTAGTTGTAAATTTAATATATTTTTTTTACATTACCTGTTTTGTAGTTTTGAATATACAATAACAGGTAAGTTTTGAATATTATTGCAGGTTATGTGCATGTGGGTACGTGTCGAGTCTCTCCAGACCACAACTTTCTTGCTTACACCATTGACATTACTGGCAGTGAGAAGTTCATACTTCAAATTAAGGACCTCAGAAGTGGATCTACAATTCCAAGAGCACATGTTGAAGGGGTTGTCAGTATGGCGTGGGCTCAAGACAGCAGTACATTGTTTTATACAATATCAGATGAAAATCAACGACCTTACAGGCAAATATTTTCACCATTATGTTGAGCCTTCTCTGAGAGATCCATATATTTTCTCACTTATTTCATGTTTGGTAGGGTACTCTGCGCAAAACTAGGTTCAGATGAAATAGATGATATCACAGTATTTACGGAAAGTGATTCGAACTTTTGTGTGGATATAACAAGCACAAAAGATGGCAAGTTTATCACCGTAAATTCAAATGCTAGAACTTCATCTGAGGAAAGGATTTATTTGCTCTATGTTGCATGTTTTTCCGATAATATTTTTATAACCGCATGTCCCTTGATAAGGCTCACATCACGTGCCTTTTATTACAGGTTTATCTGATAGATGCAACTAGTCCACTTAGTGGTTCACAAAGAATACGTAGGCGGGTTTCTGGTGTACAATATTTTGTGGAACATCATCGTGGTTTGTTCTACATACTTACAAATGCTCCTTTGCGTGAAAGAGGCGAGCAGTTGAGTGGAAATTATTACTTGGCCAGATGTCATGTGGAACATGTACAATTGTCTGATTGGCAGGTCTAGTTTCTTATTGTGTCTGCTGATTGCTCTTTTTTCATGATTATTCACAAGTTCTCTCATCTTTTGCATCGTTCTGTTTCACACAGATTGCCGTCCTTCCTAGTGAAGATGTGGCTTTCCACGATATGGATATTTTTGACGGTCATCTGGTGCTTTCTCTAAGCAAGAATGGTTTCCCTATGCTATGTTCGATTGATTTGCCAATTAAGCTTGTGAGTTAGGTATCAGAATTTCTGCTTATACAGTGAATTTATAGTGGATGCTCCACTGTAGATTTTCTATGTGTCTTGCTTTACCATTTTAGAATTTGAATAACATACTTCTTATGCCTGGGACAAAGCTAATTTTGAATTGTTAAAAATTGGAATGTTATAAATATAAACCGGTCATGGATCACTGAGTTGTCCCGTATAATTAAAACTCTCAAATTGTTTTGCATCCTATTTCTCTATCTGCATTCATGAAGCATCCATTATAGCAAATATTTTTAATGATTTGTCCCTGTCAAAGGAAAAAAAAAGGCAGTAAAATTTTGATTATATAAGGTATGATCATGTGTTATATTAGCATATGCATGTATGGAGTTATGATGCCTTGCGTCTTTTGACATAGGAAGGAGGTGGTTCAAAATATTAATTTTTCGTTGGTATTGATTCGCATAGTTTTAGATTATGCAACTTTTGGATTATGTATGAAATGTTGATATTTGTTTTATGCATGTCCTGAGTTGTTGCAGAATTTTGAAATCGAGACTCTTGACCCGTGGTTTTTCCCTCTGCCTTCAAACCTCTGTAGCGTCATTCCAGGTTCAAATCACTACTTCATGAGCTCAGTATATCGTGTGACGCTGTCATCTCCAGTGGTATAACTTATACTGAGCTTGATAATAAGATAATAGTACAGATATTATTTTCTTTATATCCTTTCTCATCTCTCTAGTGCTTTTGATTTAGGTATTGTCATCAGGAGACTAGTTGAATGCTTGCTCTTTAGTTTCAGGCATAATTCCCTTTCATGCGCCTAATTTAGTGTTCCATGCACCTTTTAGTGTTCAGATGCTGGGCTGCATGCCTATTGTTATTTCCCAAAGGAGAAACTTTAAAAATTGGATTTACCTTATCATATTTTTTTGACTTGAAGTAACTTGATTCCTCCAAAGCTCATCAATTTTTTTGGAATGTGTAGATGCCCGATGTGATTATTGACTATGATATGTCAAAGCGCATTTTCTCAATTGTGCATCAAGAGGAAGTAAGAGGTATTGCAGGTCATTCTGGCAATTGTTCACGAGCTTACAATGCAGATGCTCCAGAACATGGTGGGATGCAAAATGATGAAGAAAACAATGAGTGGAATATTGAATTAAAGGAATGGTGTGATTTTTCAGATGAATACTGTTGCGAAAGAAAGGAAGTCGTTTCCCATGATGGTGTTAGGGTTCCTCTAACCATCTTGTACTCTCATGAAGCCTGGAAAAAAGACCGTAGTCCTGGACTATTACAAGGTTATGGAGCATATGGAGAAGTTTTAGACAAAAGTTGGTGCTCAGACCGCTTGAGTCTACTTGATCGTGGTTGGGTGCTAGCCTTTTCCGATGTGAGGTTTGTCCTGCAAAGTTTATTGAGTTTTTTAACTGAATTTTGTCGCATTGCCCTTTTTCTTGGGAATGCGTGATACTAAAGTTGCTATTTTCCAGAATTAAGATAAGCTTTATATTAGTTTTGATGACTGCTACAGTTCCTTTAAAACTGATAGCTTAAACTTTGACCTGCTTGTGCTTGATATTTGTAAAAAAAGGTTGCCATTTTCTGAATGCTAGCTGAGCTCCTTGAATCCACGCACCAATGCTGCAATGTGGACCTGCGTTCTAATATTTGCGCATGAACACCATTTCCCTCTACTATCATTTGCAACAGGCTCTAATCAAAGTCAAACAGAAAATTACATTGATTGAAAGATAATTCATATTTGCAGTGTTTGATATTCCTAGCCTTGACATGTTACAATGGGCAGGGGAGGTGGTGGTGGTGATTCTTCATGGCATAAATCTGGGAGTGGGTTGAGCAAATTTAATTCGATACATGACTTTATATCATGTGGCAATTTCTTGGTTAATGAGGGCTATGTTCATAAAAATAGGCTATGCGCCCTTGGGCATAGTGCTGGCGGTCTTCTTGCTGCGGCAGTTATCAATGCAGATCCAGATTTGT
>CAODLS010120619.1:0-17391 GCA_948243855.1 Flueggea neowawraea | reverse complement strand
GGCCAGGGAGCTAAGCCAAGGTAATACATGAAATACGTCAAAGCTAAGAGCAGTGATAAAGTCAAACAAAATGTTGGGGGTTATCTAATCAATATAGACAATGGTGAACAACGCTCCAATAAAACAACATTTTTTACAATGTTAATACTATGTCATATTGGCATTTCATCAATTAATTTAATGAAATATTCATGATGGACTAATAAGTGTATAAAAATTAAAAATTAGTAACAATACAAATTAAATGTTTAAGTAAATTAGTTAAGTGTTGAAGAAGGGTCGAGTATCAATAAATTACAAGTTCATTAATGATCAGTGCATCTATTTAGCATTATGTTGCTTCATGCAAAATAAATTAACAATATATTTAGGTTATTAATATGCTCAAACAAATGGCAAATCAGTTATTTCGTGCACTCCATGATTTGATAATTAAGAAGATCCTGGTGCCACCTTAGAGGTTGTTTGATAAAACTGAAAACTAAGAGCTGAAGAATTAAGTACTGATTTTTAAGTTTTGAATATTAAAAAGTGTTTGACTGTGTTTGTATTAGTTGTTTGGTTTTTACTGAGTATTACGTACTAAAACAAAATCGCATGCTATGAAAAATATTAAAAAAATGAAAGAAAAGTTAATAACATTTCAGGCTAATTTTAAAATATTGTGATACAATAGAATATCTATACAAGAATACTCTATATAAGAATATCCTCGGTGATATCATAAAAAATTTTGGTCCCAACTTGAGTCAGTTATAAATAGGAATAATTTTAAAATTGTAATAAGTTATAAATTTTTTAAGTTCCGTATTAAAAAAATATATCTCTATATAGTAATAATTCCTTATATATATATATATACACATTAATATAAGAGATAATAATAATTTTAAAAGGCTATTATATTTATCTATAAAAGACTTTTGTAATTATCTATGTAGAGTTGGAAATATATAAATTCTAGTTTAAAAGTCTAAATATTTTATATTTCTTTACTTTTTTTCCGTTGAAGGTGTTCATGCCAATGAGTTATTACGTACCCGCAAGTTCAAAGGTATAGTAACAACTCTAAAGAGTAAATCAATGTGCTAAACAACTTGACATAAATATTTTTTGAATAATAATTATTGAGGAGTTCTTACTATTATTATTGTTAAAGTGGATATGTTTAGGTGTTAAGAAATTTTTTTGTACTAATACCTCTATTTAGTTATAACCTATCAATTAGAATATAATTAGTTTGGTTTCAAAACTATTCTTATATAGATGTTTTCCTATAATAAGGGCTTGTAACCAACTAACCACATCCGTATAAATAGGAATAAAAAATAGATCTTAACTAAAAATTTTAAGTTAATATTTTAAAGATTAAGTGTTTTTTTAATTTAATTGGTTCAATTAAATAGTTATTTTTGTTAGTTATTAAACACACTTAAAGCAATTAAGGACTTAATCTTTTAAATTAAGTGCTTAATTATGTTATCAAACATCACCCTAGACTAATATTACGCTATTGATGGTTTTTTTTTCAAAAACAAAGTAATCGGTTCGAAGATAACAAGATTAGTCCCTCCTTGCAAATATTTTTTATGTAGGGTTTTATATATCCTATTGAATATTTGTATGGAGGACTTAAAAATAAAACTTTATATTATCACAAGGAACACAAATATATTCTTACAAAATGCTAAGCACTCAACTCACAAAACACTCTTTGTTCTTATAGACTAATCTTTCTCACACACACTCTTGTATTATTAGCTCTCGCTTTCGGACACACTCACATTTGTTGGACACTACTACAAGCGAACCAAGTCCTATTTATAATACTCCTCAACCGACTCATAAACCAACTTTCCGAAGTCAGTTTCGTTTCTTGTTTTTATTTCTTTAATATTCTCGATAGTTCTTAACTATTACTTAAAAATCAAACATAAATTATTTTAGAATTATTCTTGTAACACCTTGTTTATATTCGTTTTTTTATTTATTGATGATTAAAGTTTGTATATTTAGATAATTGGAGACTTGATTTGGATGTTAGATTATGAATATTTTGGAGTGAATTAAAGATTTTGGTTTTAATGGTATTTGAAAAACAAAGAAAAAAAGAGAAAAAAGGGGTGAATTTTTGTTTGGTTCACTAGTTTGATCGGTTGGGTTGATTTCTAGTAAGTTGGTTTGGTTTATTTTTATGAAATTATTTGGGTTTTGAAGGTAACTGAAAATTCATTAGTGGATTTGGTTGGGTTCTTTTTATTGATTGGTTTGGTTAAATTTGTTTTGGATTGGTTTGGTTTTGGCTGTTGGGTTCAGTTTGGATGGTTCGGCTTTGATTGGTTAGTGGGTTCAGTTTTGGGCTGCTGCTGCTCTTTTAATTTAAGCCCGACTCCTCCCTCCCTCTGTTGCTCATTTTCACTTCAACTTCACCAAAACTAATCTCATTTTCTCTCCAATTCGTCCCTCACTCTTCCTCTTTGCATTTTCTTCAATTTCCTTGTACAAAATCAAGGTAAACCCTCTCCCTCATCTCATTTCTTTTTTTTCATTTTTCATGGAAACTCAAATGGGTTTGCTAGGGTTTGGTTGGATGACGGTTTTGGAGGAAAAATTCAGTTTTGATGCTTGTTGTTGATGAATTTGAAGTGGTTTTTGATGAGTAATTCTAGAATGAGTGTTGGAATGAAGTGTGTTTTATTTAATTGTGTGGAATATACATTTTTAGGATGAGTTTAATGTATATCCGAATTTTTGGATGCTAAATGGGTTGGATTTTTGATGAATTTAAACTTGTTCTTGATTGATTTTGTGGAATAAACATAAAATGGAATGGGATTGTATTTGGTTTTGGAAATTAGAGCGGATTGGTATAGTTGGATATTTATTTGGAAGAATTAAATTTTGTTTTGATTAATGGTTGGTTTATTTGTGAAATTGATGAATAAAAATTATTGGAAGGTGATTTAAGTGACTCAAAATAATAGGTGTCAGTTTGGAACAATTTTTATCGGTTGAATGATTTAAGGACTAATTGGGTATTTTTCACTTCAGGACTAAAAGTGATATTTTATATTTGGGGACTAGAATTAAATTTTTAATTATTTGGTGGGTTAATTTACATAATTTAAGAATTTTGAGGTCTTAATAATAATTTGGGGTTTTTAGATTAATTTATGAATTTGTATATTTCAGGGACTAGTTGGTAATTTTTCAAAGTCTGGGAACTAAAGTGTAATTTTGCGTTGAAGTGAGATTTTTGATTCATTATATTAGACTTTGGTTAAAAATAGATTTTTGAGCATTGTCCGAGCGTTTGAGTTTGCATATACATTTCCACAAGTTTCGATACGTCCACAATACCAGCATTTCACTTTAATTTGTTTCTGATATGCCATTATTTATAATATTATTGTTTTAGCTCTGTTGTGTCTTTGAGGTGGCTAGCCATTCGCCTATGATCAGTGATAGGATTATTGGCATGAGATCTAGGTGAGTAAATGGTAGTTTCAGATACAAAGGTTGTGTCTTCAAAATCCTATTGTTTTTGCATATGTTTGGATATGTTTCTGAAAATGGACTAATCTAAGGATTGACTAAATTGATAAACTGATTATGTGATAATCTTTGGAATAAGAACTTAGTTTCAGAAAAATGGTATTTATTATACTACTTCTCTATTTCTAATGTTTGTGAAAAACAAAAACATATATATATTATATGTTTTCACTCTGTTTTTTTATTTCTGATCTTTGTTTCTAATTTTTGACTTTTGTTTTTGATTTTTGATAAAAAAAATTTATGTTTCTACGTAGATATCTATCTCTGATTCTATATATGCATGTCTTGGTTTCAGAAATAATCTTGTTATTATATAAATGTTTTTGTTATATGGACCGCCCAGTGGCGGGGTGTGTAACCGTTGGTATACCAATACTTTGTCAACGCCTTAGTTACCGGGGTAATTTGATAGCCGCATATTCGATCAGATATATGTACTTTGTTTGGATGTTGGCGTAGACCACATCACCTTTGCTTCTGCTTCTGGTGCTATGTACACACCCTCTGTTTTTGGTCTCATATCACCGGTAATATGATTTTGTTTCTAGTATTATGACTATTATCACGATGTTTTCGTGCATGTTGTTTGCTTTGTCTGCGAACGATTTCAAAATGTATTTTGGAAACACTATTTCTTATGTGTAGTGTGTATACCCATATGTATATTTGGCTATATTTGCATGCGGTATTTTTGAACTGTTTTCAAAACAGTTTATGTGAGCTCCGGAGCCGATCTGGAGTGTTATCCCTCACTGGGTTCCCACTCCCTTCATTTTTCTTGTTTATTTTTATCTTCTTTTTCAGGTGATTCCTTTTTGTATTCAGCAACCCTCCGACATCCAAGTACTCAATAGGCTATATAGGCGTTGTTTGATTTGGTTAGTGATGCCTTTATGGTTGGACTCTTTCTGCTTTGTTTTAGAGTTCCACACCAATAGACTATTGGATTATTGAGTATAATTCTGTATCTGATTTTTTGGTATTATTTTATAACTAAATTTGATATCAAATTAAGCTATAATTTGTTTTATTGAAACTATTTTGTTATATGTATAAAATGGTTTATTATCGTTATAACTTGTTTAATAAATGTTTTTAAATGATTAAATTGGGTAGTGTTTTTGACCTCTGAGGCTTGTGTGAAATGGGTCGGATCTTTGATTCGGTTCGTCTTGCACGCCAGTCATAGTATGAAAACAAGTCGTGACAATTGTAAAAATTAATTCTAGATAGAAATAGATAGAATATTCTATAATTATGGAGAGAGGTAAAAGGTGATCCTCAACACTCCCCCTCAACGACTATTCTCTCAACTTTTACGTCATTCCGAATTGTTAACGAAACGCTATAAATGTTCTTGCACTCAAACTCTATTACTTAAATATCAGATATAGGTTATTTTAGGATTATTCTAGGAACTAATTCTATCAAGAAACAGGCAGAATATTCTATAATTATGGAGAGAGGTAGGACGTGATCCTCAACACTCTCCCTCACCGACTACTTAGTTAACTTTTACTTCATTGCCAATTGTTCACGAAATGCGTAAATGTTCTTGCACTCGAACTCTTCATATTCATGGATGTGGCTTGGTCTTCATTCCTCGAGGTTCACTCACACATTTGGTTTTGCTTTGACACTACTTTTTCCGTTTTCCTTACTTTTCTTCGATCAACACTTACAGTCTTCAATTTTCTTAAACAAATCGACCTTTGAATTTTTTTTTTCGAGATTCTGGTTTTTCATCTTCTTCAACAAGCTTCTCTTCTAACTTGATCTCTAACTCTTAGAAATTTAACAACTTCAAGTCTTCATCAATTGGTGTGGGCTCTCCACTTGAAAGCTTTAATGAGAACTACGACTTTTCCTCTTCGTTTTCCCTATGATTATTCTTCCTATGATTAGAGCTGTAAAAACCTCAACCCGATCTTTGTTTTATTCTTCAAAATTTGTCAATGAAAAGTATTCTTATGTCTCGTCTAAGACACCCTAATCATAAAAATCGAACTCTTGTTTCGTCATACCTTATGAGTCGTCAAAGCTTCAAAATCCCATTCTTCCTCATAATCACTCAACTCGATTGTACCAACACTCTTATTTGTCATATCTTTGAAAATATTCCACTCCTCTTCACTATCTTATCCATCTTGTATAATGCTTATAAAAGCTATTTCATTTGCAAGAGCTTACGTAGTTGTTGATGCTTGGACATCCCATTCTTCTTCGCTTTCAACTTGCGAGCGAATGGATGCCACAACAATTCCTTCAACTTTTCTATGCCAACAATCTTGAGTAGAGTGACCTCTTTTGCCACAAACAAAGCATTGAATTTTCTTACGAGTAGTAGTGCTTTCCCCTGATTCATTATCATCATGATTATTCCAGTGCTGAGCTCCCCCTTGACACCAAATTCTTTCTAATGATCGTCCTTGCCAAGTCTCTTATTTTTGTTTTACTTTGTTTCTTATTCTCACAGCTTTCAGATCCTTGTCCTTTTTACTAAAGAGTACTTTCTCTCCATCTTTGACAGACAATGTAGACATCTGTTTGTCTAGAGCCTCTTGATTAGCCAAAACATTTTCTAGTTCTTCTAAGTTTGGCATTTTAGACCATTTGCGAGTTGCCATGACAAGAGCATTAAACTCAGAACACAATCCGTGGATGATAATTCATCTTTCTCTCATATCGCTAATTTGATTTTGCAGATCCAACTTTGAATTTCTTGGCATAAAGATTTAACTTTGGTAAAATATTCACTTATAGTCATGTTTCCTTGGGAGACTGATAATAACTCATTCTCAAGTTGTTGGAGCTTGGTATAATTTGTCCGAGCCAACAATCCTGCGAGAGTGTCCCACGCCTCTTTGGAAGTCTGCGCATCATTGATGCATCTTAATAGATCATCCTCCTCTACCAACGATAAAGCAAACATTGCTCTACTAGCCCTTACCTTCCATTTCTTAAGGTCATCTCGATCTGTTGGGGTGATGTTTCACTTCCTCCAACGATCTCCCACATATCTTGGCCGAGCAAGTAAAGCTGCATACAAGTACTCCACATAATATATTTATAATTATTAAGTTTTTCCAAGTGCTTACTGAAGTTGCCATGTCCATCATATTACTTGATATTGCCCAACAATTTTTGGGAAGATAGGCTACAAATACATACAAATTACGCACTTCCCACTTTGTGTAGAATTAAAAAGGCAATAAATCGAACACAACCAATCCAAGTAAGCACACCATAAAATACAGGAATTTGTTACGTGGAAAATCCTCGATGTCAAGGGAAAAACCATGGGCTCGTAGCCACCAATAAACTTTCACTATATCAAAATAATGGTTTACACAGTAAGCCTTGTTAGGCCAAACTAGAGATCAACAACAATAGTTTTTCACTTAACAATGGATAAACTACTAAAAACAACTAAGAAAGTGGATAGAAATCACTATAGGTATTGACAGAGATAACCACTGGAGAGGGCTTTCAACAATCTGCACCAATCACTTTCTAGTGTTTGATGTCATAAATAATATAATGAAATTTGGTAGCAATCATACTTGAAATCACCTTCCGATCGAACCAAGCACTTCCTCTCGTCATACCGAAGAAACTCAATATTTTCTTCTCTCTCCTTTTGCTGTGCGACGTCACCAACAACTCACTGCCTTCACTTTCTATTGCTTTTTGTACCATCCATGGCATCCATATTTTCCTTCTTTTTCTTATTGACTTAAGTTGTGTAGGTCCAGCCACTTGCCACATCAGCAGGACCATCTAACAAATCTCCCTCTTACGCCCACATAGGAAGGGGCGCCATACCCACTACTTCTATACAAGTACTAAGCTTCTTCATGGGTAAGGCATTCGTCATCATATGTAAATCTAGTGATATCGTACATCAATATGTCTGGATCTAGAATGAAAAATCAACTTCTTACTGAGATACATTGCACTCTGACTATTACAATACAATACATACTTCTCTTGCCACAGGCTCAACTCTTGTAGGAATTTCTTCATCCATAAAAGCTCTTTTGCAGCTTCTCTAACAACAATATTCTTAGCTTCAATGATAGATAACTCGAAACATTTATGCAATTTAGAATGCCATGACACTGCTCCCCCTAAAATTGTCATCATCAAGTATCCCGATTTGGACTTTGTGGAATCAACATCTCCTACCATGTTAGCATCTATGTATCCATCCAACACAAGTTTATCATTCCAAAACACAAGCAATTTTTAGATGTGCCTTTAAGATACTTGAGAATTCATTTAACTACATTCCAATGCTCCTTGAGATTGGAAGGAAATCGACTCACCACACCAACTGCATGAGTAATAGCTGGCCTTTTGCACACTGATGTATCCTATAATTACATGTTTGATTAAGCAAGAATTTGCACAATTCCATCCTACAAACAAGTGTTTATTGGTTAATTTATACAATTCTTATGATTGGTTCATGTTGGAATTGATTTGCATAAAATTAGAGCGAAAACGAAAAAAATTGGACACGAAGCTTGAACGAGTGAAGAGGTCAAATCCGTGGAGAAATAGTGGTGGGTCACGGTCATGAAGCTAACGACCATGGCATAATGTAGACCTTGAACCAGTCAAGGGAAGATGCTCACGGCCGTGAACCAGACCGTGAGCATGTCATGGGTAGCAACTCACGGTCAGGAATCACAACCGTGATGGGTAAACCATGATGGATGTTGTGACTCAATCACACCCTGAGTCAGGGCCGTGATGGTGCCCGTGAAGACCTTAAGAGAGAGAAATTCAAGACGAAAAGAACAAATCAAGTGGGGACCTAAGCATAAACCAAGGGCAATTATGGAACAATATTTTGTAGGGTTCTTATGTCATGTCAACGATATAAATACCATCTCAAAACCTATTGTTGGACACCTTACATCATTGAGGAAAAACATTCTCTTTGAAAAAAAAACACACCTTACATTAAGTTTTTGGCGTCGTTACCGGGGAGCAGTATTCTTAATTGTGGTCTTTTGTTTAATTTCACTCTTTTGTTTGTTTATTTCTTATTGTTTTTAGGTATTATATGAATTTGAGGCGAACTCAAAGCTTGGAGAATATTGAAATCATCCCTTTTATACCAAAAATTGAAACGTTGTGCCGTGCAAATTGTGCCATTAGAAGAAGGGAAAGAATGGCTGAAATTCCAAAGCCTAGGGTTGAATATTAAAACAAAGAAAGAGTTGGGAAATTACCGGGAGATGGAGTTGGGCAACCAATACTAGTTAGAATGAATAAGAGAGAGATCTAAAGGTCGGTGATTAGGGCTTCTCCTTTATGCATTAGATTGAGTCTGGCAGTAAAGAACTATGAGTTGAAGAATATTCATTTTCAAATGTTGCCATATTTTCATGGGTTACCTTCAGAGGAGCCACTCACCTTTTTTAGGGAGTTTTACAGCATAATCCAAACCTTCCCACTAATGACCTAACTGAAGATGAGTTGAGAATGAGGTGTTTTCTGTACACTCTGAAGGATATGAAAAACAATGGTTAATCAATGTGCTGGAGGGTTCATTAGGTACATGAGATGAGGTTTATGAGAAATTCATGATGAAGTACTATTTCCCTCAAAAGATGGTTGAGCTTAGGAACAAAATTTTGTCATTTTCTCAAATAGAATGTGAAACATTTCATAAGGCATGGGAGAGATTCAAAATGCTCTTGAGTCAATGTCCATACCATCAATTCTCATTGGCTTTTCTCTCACAATTCTTTTATGATGGATTAACTATGCATATGCAAACACTTATTGATAAGGTGGCGGGTGGTTATTTTGGAGACAAGACTATTGAGGAGGTTTATGCTATTTATGAGATGTTGGCTACCAATTCCCAACAAAAGGCGGTTAGAGGTAGGAGAGCTGGTATTCATGAGATAAGCACTTCATCTTCACCTGATTTGGTTTCAAAAGTTGATGACCTTGCAAAGAACATGAATTTTTTGTTGAATGCTAATGCATTGGTTAAAGAGCAATGTTCCTTTTATGGAGTGATGGAACATAATGAGATGACTTGTGGGATGACCCAAGGTATAAGCATAGGTATGGAAGAGGTGAACTATATAGGATGTTATGCTAGACCCCAACATAGGAATGACACATATTCAAATTCTTATAACCCGTGTTAGAGCAATCACCCAAACTTTGCTTAGAAGGGCCCAAACACCTTAAACCAACTTAGACCCATTGGACCTCCGAGTTTCCCACCTCGACCACCCTACCAACAGAACCAACCCCATCCACCACACCAACAAGCTCACCCTTAGAAGATATGTTCATGCAATTTATGTCCAAAATGGAAATAAGGGATGCTAATGATCAAATTATTCAATCTCAACAAGCAACCATCCAAAATCTTGAAAAGTAAGTGGAGCAATTGGATAAGGTTGTGTCGAAAAGAGATAAAGGAAAATTTCCTAGTACATTAGAAGTCAACCCTAAACAAACGATGAACATTACTCTTAGAAGTGGAAAAAATTTGATGAGCCTATGGTTGTAGAGAATTCAACTAAGGAGGTAGATAAAGACACTTCAAAGGAAGAAGATTCCAATAACAAAGATAAAAGTGTGCAAGAAGAGCTCCCTTTCCAACCAAAAAGAGGAAATGAAGCCTTATGTTCCACCTATTCCTTTTCTTCAACGGTTGAAGAATCACACAAAGTAGAAAAATTTTATGAAGTATCTTGATATGTTAAAAAAGATCCAAATGAACATACCATTTATAGAAGCAATCTCTCACATGCCCCATTATGCCAAGTTTTTGAAGGAGATTGTTTCTAGCAAGAAGAAATTGCAACTATTGCTTTGACCTAGAAGTGTAGTGCGGTCATCCAAAACAATCTTCCTCCAAAGCTTAAGGATCTCGGGAGTTTCACCATACCTTGCATAATTGGGACATATGGGATTGATAAATCTTTGTGTGATGTGGGGGTTTCCATCAATCTCATGCCACTTTCTATTTTTCACAAGCTCGGCATTGGAGGAGAACTTAAGCCATCCACCAACTCACTTCAACTTGCAGATCATTCCATTCGGTAGCCCTTGGGCTCGATTGAAGATGTGTTGGTAAAACTAGGTAAATTTTATTTTTCTGTTGATTTTCTTGTTTTGGAAATGGGATAGGACTCCGAGATATCTATTATTTTAGGAAGACCATTCTTAGCCACTGGAGGGGCCTTCATTGATGCTAAAAAAGGTAAATTAATTCTAAGGGTTATAAATGAATCCCAAGAATTCAATGTATTCAAAGCTTTGAAATGATTGTCCTTAGATGAGACTTTTTATAGAATTGAGCTTGTTGAACCTTTAGTGAGGAATGTTCTTAGTACACAAAGGGATGATCCTTATGAGGGTTGCATTATTTTGAGTTTGAATAAGCAAGTAGAGGACCCAATTTTTCACGAGAGTGTGATGAGGTTATAGGATGAGGGGTATCTTTTGAGACCTAGATTTGAAGATTTGTGACAAGGTAAGCCTACACCTAAACCTTCTAGTGAAACACCTCCCTGAAGTATAGCAAAACCCCCCACCATGTCACTTTAGATATGCCTAGTTAGGGGAGTCCTCTACATTTCCTGTCATTGTTGTTTCTTGTTTGACTGATGCATAAGAGGACAAATGATTAAGGGTACTTCGTGAGCACCGAGCTGCCATTACTTGGAGTATTTGGATATCAAAAGCATAAGCCCCTCCATTGTCATGCACGTCATATTGATAGAGGAGGGGCACAAGCCCTTTATTGAGCATCAAAAGAGACTTAACCCCAACATGAAGAAAGTGGTAAGAGCAGAGGCACTAAAGCTTTTGAATGCATGTATTATTTATAGTATCTTCGATAGTAGATGGGTTAGTCCGGTCCATGTTGTTCCTAAGAATAGTGGAGTGACTGTGGTGGAAAATTCAAACAATGAATTGATCCCCACAAGACTTATCACAGGTTGGCGAATGTGCATTGACTATAGGAAATTAAATGCCGCCACTAGGAAAGATCATTTCGCTTTACCCTTCATAAATCAAATTCTATAAAGGTTAGCCAGTCGTGATTTTTATTTCTTTTTAGATGGTTATTCTAGTTATAACCAAATTCCCATAGCACCAGAGGATTAAGAGAAAACTACTTTTACTTGTCCTTATAGTACCTTTGCATATAGGAGGATGCCATTTGGGTTGTGTAATGCACCCGCCACCTTTCAAAGATGTATGATGGCTATTTTTTGGATATGTTAGAAGATACCATAGAAATTTTTATGGATGATTTCTCAGTTTATGGTTCCTCATTTGATGTGTGTTTGTCAAATTTAAAGAAAGTTTTGCAACGATGTGAGGAAACCAACTTGGTGCTAAATTGGGAAAAATATCATTTCATGGTTAATGAAATAATTGTTCTAGGTCATCACATTTCTTCAAAGGGCATTGAGGTTGATAAGGCCAAGGTGGAGGTTATTGAAAAACTGCCTCCACCCATTTTGGTAAAAAATGGTTAGAAATTTTTTGGCACACATGGGTTTTTATCGTCAATTTATCAACGATTTCTCTAAAATCACCAAACCCTTGTGCGTCTTACTTGAGAAGGATGCATCATTTAACTTTTATGTTGAGTGTTTTTAGGCATTTGATAGGTTGAAAAAAGCATTAGTGTCCGCCCTTATTCTCACCACATTAGATTGGAGCCTTCTTTTTGAATTGATTTGTGATGCCAGTGATCATGTTGTGGGGGATATTTTGGGCTAAAGAAGGGATAAGAGATTGCTTGTCATTTACTATGCAAACCGGTTGTTGAATGAAGCCCAAGTAAACTATGCAACCACCGAAAAGGAAATCTTGGCCACTGTGTATGCATTAGAGAAATTTCGATCATATTTGGTGGGTTCAAAGGTCAAAATCTACACCGATCATTCCGCCATCAAGTACTTATTAACAAAGAAGGATGACAAGCCTCGACTCATTAGATGGATACTCTTACTACAAGAGTTTGATTTTGAGATGAGGGACAAAAAGGGTTGTGAAAATCTAGTGACCAATCATTTGTCAACGATTGAACCCCCAATAATTGATGAGAAGTCGCTTGGTGATGAGTTTCTGAATAAGAAATTATTAGCCCTTGACATTACTAGCCTCATTGGTATTCTGACTTCGCTAATTTCTTGGTCTCAGGAATTGTGCCTAAGGGATTGTCTTTTCATCAAAGAAGGAATTTTTTTGCAGATGCTAAGTACTACATTTGGGAGGAACCTCTACTCTTTAAATATTGCGCAGATGGTCTGGTTAGAAGGTGTGTTCTGGATCACGATATGACTCCAATTCTCGAGCATTGCCACTCTCTGCCTTGTGGAGGGCATCATGGGCTTGACAAGACAGTCGCCAAGGTTCTCCAATGTGGTTTCTTCTAGGCAACATTACTCAAGGATGCAAGGAATTTCGTTATGACTTGTGACAAATTTCAAAGAATTGGAAGTATTAATAAGCGGTATGAGATGCTTCAACATGGAATTTTAGAAGTACAGTTGTTTGATGTTTGGGGTTTAGACTTCATGGGACCATTCCCACCTTCTCATGGAAACAAATACATATTGGTGGCGGTGGATTATGTTTCCAAATGGGTAAAAGTCATTGCCTTACCCAACTACACGACCAAAGTGGTAGTAAAGTTTGTGAAGAAAAATATTTTCACAAGATTTGGAGTTCCAAGGGCAATCATTAATGACAATGGTGTTCATTTCAAATAAAAGTTTTCTTCTCTTTTGGTGAAGTATGGGTGCAAATATAGGATTCCACTACTTCCCATCCTCAAACAAGTAGCTAAGTAAAGATATCAAATAGGGAAATCAAGCAAATTTTGGAGAAGATGGTGAATGCTTCAAGGAGAGATTGGTCTTTAAAACTAGACGATGCTCTTTGGGCGTATAGAACAGCTTTGAAAATGCCTTTGGGGATGTCTCCATTTAGGCTTGTTTATGGTAAGGCATGTCACTTACCGGTGGAGCTTGAACACAACATTTTGGGCCATTAAGACTTTTGAATTTTGATTTGCAAAAAGCGGGAGAGAAAATGCTACTTTAGTTAAATGAGCTTGAGGAGATTAGGAGAGAATCTTATGATAATGCCCAGATTTATAAAGAAAGAACCAGGGCATGGCACGATAAACATATCTTGCGTAGGGAGTTTGTTGAAGGTCAAAAGGTCCTCCTTTTCAATTCAAGGATCAAACTTTTTATTAAAGTCAAGATGGTTTGGTCCTTTTATCATTACCAAAGTCCATCCTCATGGGGCCATTAAACTCCAAGGAAATGGTGGTTCCCCATTTATTGTGAATGGTCAACGCTTAAAGCATTACATGAAGGGCGATCAAGTACACACCATTCACAAGATCAAAATTTGAACTTCAAAGCGGCTTTCCATCTGAAATGACGTTAAACTAGCGACCGTCTGAAAAGACATTAAACTACTTTGTGGGTTTTCTTTCCTTTTTATTGTTATTTTTTGTTGTTGATTGCATGTTTTCTAGTGGTGAATAAATCTAGTAATCATTTGTTGATTGAAGTAAGTCTAACCTCACTGCAATTTTCTTAAGTCTAACCTCACTGCAATTTTCTTAGGACAACCTCTTATTATGTGCCTTGATGAATGTTTAAAACTTTTATTTTCACATTGAGGATAATTCTTAAGTTGTGTGGTGGGAAGCCTTAATCTTGCCTAATTTTGAACAACAAATTGACGACTTGGTGCTAAATATCCATGCATTGCATTCTTTTTGCTGAAAAATTGAGGAAAAGTGTGAAAGTTGTTGATTTTTGTAAATGAAGTCAGGTGTTGGATAGAAGCGGCTCATGGTCATGGCTCATTTGGGTCACATCCGTGATGGCGGCCAAATATACCCAGTCACGATCACCTAGTCATGGCCATGATCGTGCCTTGAGTCATTATGAATGTGATCCCTTTCTTTTGGTCAAAAAGTTTTGTCTTTATTGTGAATGTGACATCTCTGCAAACTCTTACAATTCATATGCATTGATTCTTTCTTTCATCACATTTTTCCTCAAATAGTAAAAGAAAAGAATGCAACTTTTTGGGCTAGAAATTGTATTCCTTTCATTGCCTTTTTTACCAAACCATGCCAAATCTCACTCACTTATCAGAAATATCACTTTTTTTCTTTCCACAATGAACTGAAACCATGACTGTCTTCCTTCATTTCATTTAAACTAAATTTTTTCTTCCTTTCATTCAATCAAAGTTTTTAATGAACTCATTCTTTCACTCTCTCTTCGTCTCTAATCTCTTTCCACTTCCACTTCTTTTCCAGTTTCATCTCCCTAAATTCATCACCAAAAAATCATTTCAAAAACCCTAACCATACTTGGAATTTGTCACCCTCCGATACCCAATCTACTAATTGTGTTTGAAGCTTTCTTTTTGAAAATTTGTGGGTGTAGGAAATGGCGAAGGGCAAGGAGATACCAATGAGAGGAGCAACTCAAGTCCCGCAACAATCTAGTGAACAAGGACCAAGTCTAGGGTGGTCTCCTCCAACAACCGCCATCTATTCAAGACGAAAATCCATTATTATGGCATTCGTGGACCAAAGCAAAAGGGCTAGGTCACACCACCCTGGTTCCTCCTCTTCCCAACCATGAGGGGAGACGTTGTCATGTTTACATTTTGGAGAAGGAGGCGAGAAGGCTCAAGAAAGGTATGCAATGCTCTTAAAACGCCCTTTTTCATCCAAAAAATATGTGGAGTATGATGATTTGGTGACTTTGAAAGTAGATAATATGATAAGGGTGTCACAACCCATTTTCGGACCGTGACTGACGTACAAGATGGACCGTCTATGGAAGCCAAGCACATCCCGTACAAGCCTCACAGTACTCAGAAACTCTACTCAATTATTCATTTTAATAATTATCCAATTTAACAAACATTTTAGTTTCATAAATTAAAACAGAAATGCTAGAAATAAAAATATAAAGAATATAATTATGTGTGTATATATATATATATATATATATACAAACACATTCATTCAAATTAATAATACAAACGGAAAACCAAATAGTGGAACCCAAATAGTGGAACCCAAACCCTTGGTGTGGAGCACCTAACCAAACATACCAACTCAAAACCCGATCAAAAGGGTTATCACTACTACTCGAAGACTACACTGAGCATGGAA
The DNA here is from genome assembly GCA_948243855.1 of Flueggea neowawraea. NCBI lineage: Eukaryota > Viridiplantae > Streptophyta > Magnoliopsida > Malpighiales > Phyllanthaceae > Flueggea > Flueggea neowawraea. Next base: position 1,613 of record CAODLS010120619.1, on the reverse strand, counting down.
GCTGAATCACCTAAAAAATGTTAAGGGGAGGGGTGAGAAAACTCAGTGAGAAATGACTCTCCAGAATGCATTTGGGACCTCACATAAACTGTTTTAAAAATATTTAGAAAATTTTCACATGCAACATATACAGGTATATATGTATACACTTGTATACATACTAGTATAGTTCGAAAATGTTTCAAAAAATATTTTGCAATCAGAACAGACAACATGCAGTCAGATAAAATCCATATTAGACAAAAGATCAGATAACGCATGCAGCGTTTTATACTATTTCATATTAACCAGACTGTACAAAATTTTATACATAATATTTTATTAACAATTTATTCAGAATTTTATACAGATCTGATAATCACTGATCATACGCTCATATTATATTGATACTGTGTTGGCCAAATTAGATCTCTAATAGAGAATCAGCAACCTCAAGAGCCTCAATGTTGCTCAACTCAAGAGGGTTGAACAGCTGACAACCTTAGGCGCTCCAAACATTACCGAACACCCTAAGGGTCTCAGAGCTGTGACAGACAGACAGAGCTAATCAGAGGGTATACCCACGAGCATTGCAGTCCCCGGTCTCTAGCAAAATATACCCCGCCAGTCAACAGTACAATATACTATATGCGAATGAACAATAACACAGACTCAACAGATATATTATACCTCGTATAATATAATAGCATATAATAACTACTATGGCATATAATATTAGACAGAGGCCCGTAGGCATAGTATAGTAAACAGAGTATATAACAGAGGTGGATAGGGACCAGAATAGATATATAACAGAAGGGGGACATAGCCACCCATCCGAATCAAACAGAGCATGTGGTCTAGTCGAACGCACGACTACCATATTACCCTAGTAACTGGGCCTTGATAGAACATTGGTATACCAAAGGCTACGCTACCTCATAGCTAGGTGTCCCTAATCCCAAAATATATATATATATATATATATATAGCAGACGGTATACAGAGCAGAAATTATTTACAGATGGTATGTACGTAATTGTACATACATCATATATATTTATATATATTAACAGAGTATACATATACAGAGTATATAACAGATGTGGATAGGGATCAGAACAGATAGATAACAGAAAGGGGACAAAGCCACCCATCAGAATCAAATAGAGCACGTGGTCTGGTCGGATGCACAACTACCATATTACCCTGGTAACTGGGCCTTGACAAAACATTGGTATACCAAAAACTACGCTACCTCGTAGCTAGGTGTCCCTAATCCAATATATATATATATATATATTGTTAGGTTTCTTATGAGTCTTTTAAGGGTATTTGTTCAACCAAAAATAGAAAGAAACCACCAAGGAACATGCATGTACAAAATAGAAATTTGGTGTCAAGAAATATACCTAGTTTGTGGAAGACCAAAACGAAATTTGTGCCACCAAAGGAGCCGAACCAAAAGAGCAAGCTTTTGATCCCTTTAAAACTTGTTAATGCCACTAAAGGACTGCTAAAAAAAGCCACTCCTCTCTACCAAATCACACACATAAACAACCTAGTATGCTAGCACAAAAATCTGCCCTTTCAAACCAAGCAATCCGGTTTTGAACAACAACCAAGAGAAAAAC
>CAODLS010120608.1:0-13253 GCA_948243855.1 Flueggea neowawraea | reverse complement strand
TTTAAATTGTTGTTGCAGATTTGGTATATTTCCTTCATGGGGCCTGTCACAGAAGCTTTCGCGCATTATAGGAGTGAACAGGGCTCGTGAGGCGTCCCTAACAGCTATGCAGATAACTGCAGAGCAAGCGGAGCGATGGGGGTTGGTGAACCATGTTGTTGATGAGAAGGACTTGCTGAGGAAAGCCCAAGAAGTCGGAGATGCTATATTAAGAAATAATCAAGACATGGTGTTGAGATACAAGTCTGTTATAAATGATGGCGTACAATTGGACGTGCCCTTTCTCTAGAAAAGGTATTTGTCTAAACAATCATAAATTCCCCCCGCCCCGCGGCCGCGCCTACGCTTTGAGGTTTTGTTGATTCATGTTGCATAATAGTATAATAACATCAATGATTTTTTCCTATTTCCTATTTCCTTATGACTTATGTATTCCGTTCGAATCTTGAGAGGCTTTTTCATGTGGTTAGTTTGGATTGATCGGTTAACTTCTTTCAACCTCCTTGATGAAGTTGAACCATGCAGAATCATGGTCAGTGAAATAGCCTGAGCTGTGGCTATTTACACGTGATTATTTTCTATGTTTTGGGAAATGTGTTATTGTGTTTCACCAAATATCATTGTATCTTAGCGTTCCATATAGACAATGATTTATGACCATTTTGTGCTTATGCACTTCTTCTTCTTCTTCTTGTCGTCGTTCCTGACTGTCTATGGCTTGATGTGTGTTGTGCTGAAATTACAGGAGAGGGGTCACGCCTACTATAACAGTATGACCAAGGAACAGTTTAAGAAGATGCAGGAATTCATAGCTGGTCGAAGCTCAAAGAAACCTTCCTCCAAGTTGTAGATTTATTTTTTTTTTGATTTACTTAAAATAAATTTTCTGTTTAACAATAAGAAATTAATCATAGAATAAAACCTTTTTTTGGTTAAAAAAAAACTGTTTGAAGTTATGCTTGAGGTCTGGTTTTAAGGTGTTGCCTATGTTGTGGGCAAATGGTGCATACAAGCGCTGGAAAGGACTATCAATAAGCCACTTTTGTTAGGTTGTTATTCTGAATTTTGTAAAATGAGACGCATGTCATCCCTAGAAGAATGTACAGTTCTGTGTGGACGACAATGTTTTCACTGCGATGGCGAGCAGTTGTTTTCTTTCTGTGCACCCTCCCATTTTGATATAAAAAAATGAAGAAAACTAGCATGATCTTTCAAAGAAAAAGAAAGAAAGAAAATCAAGAAACACTTGAAAACTAAAAAAAAAAGAAAAAGAAAATCAAGAAAGATATATGATCTATATAAAGGTAAATTTAAATAACTGTCCTACATTTTCAAACAACACTATCGTAATATTCTTATGCTACACCATAGTAGGGTAAACATGTGTTTAAGTGCACCTTCCGACTCCAACCCTTGTTTTCTTCTTTGATTAATGTTCTCTTCTCCTTTGCTCGAGTGCTTGTTATGTTTATACGTAGTGAAAGATCTATGCAATTGCCAATGATTCAAACGTGAAGAATGATACAACAAAGAAAAGTCACCCCAATTGCGGATGGATTCAAAATTCAAATGTGAAGGCCGAAGGGTGATACAACAAAGAAAAGAAAGGTCACTCAATGCTATGGGGAAGAAGCCTAGCGGATGGAATTTTAGTGAGGGCGTATGACGTTGGACCCCTAGAACTCCATACCATGAGGGATGATGCCCTCTTTTCTTTGGTTTGGCATTCCCAAACGTAATTGTTGCTAAAAAATTTGCATACCTTTATTAAACGTGTCGTATGGGCTCTAATCTATGCGGTCACTCCCACTGGTTTTTTTTTAATACGGATAAGGAAGGGGAAAAAAAGAAAAGAGACGTGTACTCTGAGTCAACTTCAATAAGCACAGTGTTCAATTCTCTGACCCTCACAAACCCTAACTGCAGCCTACTCCCAAGACTTCTACAAGAACCAAAGTTACTATTTAGGGACTCTGTTAAAAAAATGTCTCTAATATTCTCTTCTCCAAATCATTCAGTCTTTTTCAGAAGAAAAATCAAATCATTCACTCTTTTGTATTTGTAGTGTCCTCTTCTTTTCTGGCAAGCATAACGAGAACTCAAGGTAAATCATATACGTTATTCCAGCATTCAATTACGTTTGCAATTTTTCCTTCATCAAATCTTTAACAATTTTTTTTTTATTTGTACAAACTAATGGATATAGATTAATGATATTGATGAGTCCTTTTTTGTTTACGTGAAAACAGAGCAAATAGAGATATTTAATGCCATGGAGATCACTGAGACCAAAGATTTCAAGCAATTTGGCATTGTTACTGATCATTCAGATCATTACTTCTCTAATGAAAATTCATTCGACGGCGGTGCTAGTGAAGACACAAAAAAGAAAATCATGCAAGAGTGGAATATTCTTCAAGAGAATCTGCTAGAAGCAATCTTCATTAGAATCTACGAAATAAGGATTGATTTGCTCCGGGCGGTGGTCGTCGGTGCCAGTGGCACGCCCTACCATGATGGATTGTTCTTCTTCGACATAGCTTTTCCAAATAATTATCCTAATAACCCACCCAAAGTGCATTTCCATTCACACAGGTTTAGGCTAAACCCTAATTTATATGCATGTGGTTATGTATGTATGAGCCTCTTGAATACTTGGAAAGACAACATGGAGTATCAATGGAATCCTTCTCAATCAACAATTCTCCAAGTTCTGGTTTCGCTTCAAGGGCTGGTTTTGAACTCAAAGCCTTACTTCAACGAGCCTGGAAACGGAAGCTTCGGCGAGTCAAAGTCAAACGGCAAGTGGCAGAGCTATAATAGGCCTGTTTTCAACTTATCCTGCAAGATTATGCTCTACCAACTCAAAAGACCTCCCAAGAATTTCGAGGATTTTGTGGCATCACAATTCTGAAAGATTTCAAAGATTACATTGAAGGACGTGCCATCGTTGGTTATCTTACCGAAGACAAGTCAAAAATTAGAGTTCCTGAAAGTTTTAAAACAGCTTTGAGCAAGATTTATGAGAGAGGCATTTGACAAAAACAGAGAAATAGAGAATCAGGAGGGTGAAAATGCCAAGGGAAAACGTCCTGGAAAGAAGATGAAAGCCGATGTTGCAGAGCTCAAACCGATTTTCACAAAGCTTAGTAAGAGACCTAAAATAGACTGCGGATCAACGCCAATCATAGAATATAAGTTCTTGTAACATATATTTCAGGCTTATATATATAGATAGAGATATAATTCAGACTCTGATTATATATATTTCAGCTTTGATTGTTTAGCTTTTTAAAAATTATTTTTTCTTTTAACTGATTCAATAAATTTATCTAAAATTTTTATTATTTTTATCATTATGATGATGATAATAGCTTTTTAAACATTAATTTTTCTTTTAACTTCAAAAAAAATTAATTTTTCTTTAAAATATTAACTGATTCAACAAATTTATCTAAAAGTTTTATTATTTTTATCATTATGATGATGATAATGTGTGTAAATGAGCTGAATCACTCACATTGCTGAGTATTCGACATCGAATTTAGAGGTAATGAAACTTAACCATGATATGTGATTAGAGCTAAGCTCAAACTCATATTCGAGTTGTACTTATCAAATTGAGCTTCAACACTCCAGTTGGCAATTGCCAAATTGAGCTTAAATACTCCGGTTGATCGCCCCTATTTATTGCTAAATTAACCAAATATAGTTTAAAAGTCGGCGGTCAAAATTTGCTTCCGAGCAGTAAAACTAAAACTCTTGTCCATTGGGCTTCGCGTCAATAATTTCGTACACCGAAGCAAATGGGTCCATGTGGAGCCCACGCAATACTCTCCACCCCTATTCAGTAAGTTGATACAACAGCTGGGCTCACATACCCAAACCTAAAAAGTAAAAGGAGGTGTGTATCAGAAAGAACAGAACAACTCCGAGCTGAAGCTCCACTTTTCTACAATGTCACTCTCAACACCGTCACAACCTCAACACCAATCCACCACCAACACTACTAACACCGATATCGAAGAGATCGACGTTTCCTCCCGATTCGACGTCGCATCAGACTTCTCCGATCACCACTACGCCAATCTAAACTCCTTCACTAACTCATCCCGAACAGTTCACAAGAAAATCATGAAAGAGTGGAAGATCCTCCAAGACAAACTTCCCGACACAATCTTCGTGCGTGTCTACGAAAATCGCATTGATCTTCTGAGGGGGCGATCGTCGGCGCTGCAGGCACACCTTACCATGATGGACTCTATTTCTTCGACATTGCTTTCCCTTCTGATTACCCGACCCGACCCCCCTCTGTCCACTACCGCTCTTACGGGTTGCGTATTAACCCAAACCTCTACGCACGAGGTCGGGTCTGTTTGAGTATTTTAAACACGTGGTACGGGAAGAAGGTGAGAGGTGGAACCCGAATGAGTCGACGGTTCTTCAGGTTTTGGTGTCGATTCAAGCTCTTGTTTTGAACGAGAAGCCCTATTTCAACGAACCGGGTCATGATATTTGGCCGGCTCGGGTCATACTAGAGCAGAAATCGAATGCGTTCAATGAGGACGTATTCGTATTGTGTTGTAAAACAATGCTGTATACGCTACGAAGACCTCCCAAGAATTTTGAGAGCTTGGTTACGAAGCATGTCAAAGAGCGTGGGCGCGTGATACTAGCAGCTTGTGTTGCTTACGTGGAAAATCGAGCCAGAGTTGGTTATCACAGATGCGACATGTCGTCAAGTGGTGATGTGTCGGGGAGATTTAAGAGGTCGATCACGCAGTTGTTGCCACAATTGGTTGCGGCTTTTACCAGGAATGGAGCTTCATTGGAGACTTTTATGGAGCAGTTGAAAACGGTGGCGTGTGAGAGTAAAACTCATGTGGTGGTTAAGAAGAAGAAAAATGGTTGGGTTGCGATGAGGTTTTTTGGGAAGCTAAAGAAGATATTGGGATTGAAGAAAAAAGAATGACAGTATTGACAAAAAGAATTCTTCTTGAAAGAGGTGAAGGCAAAGGACATATTAAAGACCCTAAAATGGATATATATTTTAAATTAGATTACCTAGTTAATTCACTTTTAATTACTATTTAGCTTTTTTTTGGGGGGAGGAGGGGGGAATCCTGATGATGAATATGTTGGATTATTAGACATGTATATGTATAACGTTACTGTTAAGCAGCAGATGTTGGGCTTCACAACCTGTTAATGGTGCTAATTAAACAATCCTTACGTCGGGTGCAACAATGTTTCTTTTTGTTCGTTGTGTTCTATTATTCGGTTGCTTAGATTTTTTGACAATTTAGTTCTGATTAATTTCAGACAATACAGTGATTCACACTGATGGTATGAAGAATATAAAAAGCTGATTCATTAACCAAACAATCAGGAACTACATACAATAATGTTTTGAATTTGATGGCTGAATCACTTGCATTTAAACAGTCGGCCACACAAATTGAAAGAAAGAGAGAGCAAAATTTCATTAGACTTGGTAGAGCTCAGCTTATGGAGAGGACAGTGCACAATTTTCCATGAAGCCAAGGGACTTCAAATCTTAAAATTCCATTGCTTTCTCACTCAAACTCCACTTTCTCTCCATTCACTATAACCTCCTTTGGTTTCTCATTCAAGTAGGGCAAGAATTTTCCTCTCCCTTTAACTTCAATCTTGATGGTCAGAATGCTTCCTTTGCTTCCATAATCCAGAAGCTCAATAGCTCCGCCACTGTTGAACATGTTCTCCAGGCCAACTGCTGCAAATTTAACCCTGCCATTTAGCGTTCTTATAGGTGAGATGGCGAATATTTTATAGGAAGAAGGTTGGACTGTTAAGTTCTGTTCCTTGAGATTGACTGTTCTGAGATTGTCAGATTTATGAGAGTAGACAGCAAATTGTTCTGTTTTTCGTTAAATAAATGATGAGTCTTTCTGCTCCCACTCAACATCATTTGGTGATATCGTTCCTGAAATGGACTTGTAGCATTTCGGATAGACTTTGCACTTGTGTTCCTCTGGATGCCAGCCAACTCCTTGGCAGTTAAATACACCAATGGCCCCATTATATTGCACTCGGCAAAAACAGACATTCAAAAACAGAATTCTGATAGATATTGATGTCTTAAATGTTCATTATATGTGAATGTCTTCAAGTACCTTATTCAGATTCCAAATTTTGAGGAGAGTTTTGCTGACGAAGAGGGGGTTCTCAAAGAGGCAATCTCTGGTTGGAAGAGCATAATTTGGGCATTTAATGGAACCATCTTCCTGAGGAGATCAAAATTGTGGTGACCAACTTTATCATTGACATAAACAAGACCACCACATATGGCCCTTGATGCAGCATGAAACTCTGCACAAAGATGGTCTGATTGGAACATATCCCAGTCAGGTTGAATGAACTGTCCCTGCCACAAGCTGTTGTAGCTGCAATGTATCATGTGAACTCCTTGTAACCAATACACTCCCATTCGATCTCCATTTGGGTCTTCAAACCAGAAGTCATCACCTATGGGAAGTAGGTTATGTCAGATGATGATCAACTTCCTGTAATAAATTAATCCTCATCTAGCGATCAGAGAATAATTATAGATGTTGACCAGTATTAACCAACTCTGCCCATATATATATGTTTTGTTGCCAAGAAGAAGAAATCATTGCATTGCTTCATGCTTGCAATAAGCCCTGTTCCTTTAAAGTTCTTCCTCAGAGATTTGCTCAAGCTATCATAGTATGCCTTAGCAAGTTGAACTCTGCCACCATGGTCCTTAGAAACTTACTCCAGTGTCTGTTGAAGTTAAAGAAACCATGAAAAGGACTATAAACTAAAATTGTTAAGAAATTCTGTGAAGAGATTATTATGGCCAGTGTGCAAAGATGATCTCAAATTATTTAGGTGCTGAAATTTTTAAGTCTTCCTATGCATATCACATAGTTATTTAGAAATTCTTTAAATGAAGATTTGGACTGGAACTTGCAAATTAAACGATGGATAATCAGTGTTGCTAAAGGCACGCCTTGTTGGGATGACTTTATCAACTCTGTGAGCAATAACTACTTTGGAAGCTAGATGTGCAAAACAGGAATGTCCTGATATTGTAGCAGAAAATGCCTTTAATTTCCAATGAAATCAGAAGTTCAAGATCAGCTTGTGATTGAAGACTTGAATGATCTACATACTTATAAAGTCACCGTCTTTAGCTATATGTCACAAAGTTCAGGCAAAATGATCAGTAAGATTCAACTTTCAGGATCATCCAGTCTGTTCAGTCATTATGAAACATGTTTATCACTGATAATTGGCATTGGATAAATGATTCTTACCTAATAATATCTTCCAGTACACAGAACAATGAGAACAATGAGAGGAGTCAAGACTCAAGATGAGAGAGGACAATAGTGGTGAGAGAGAGAAAGGATGAGAAAAGGTGGCGGTGAGGGGCGATGGCGGGTAGAAGAGCAGGTGAGGTTCTGCTAGGGTTTCAAAACAGGGAGAAGAGAGAAATCAGAGACAAATGATGAGAGATGTGAGGATAGAGAATGAAGAGAGACAAAAATTAACTAAGTGAAAAAAAGAAATTGGCTTTTATTCAGCTAAATATACGTTTTTAAAAATCAGATTATGAAAATCGTAGCATTTAACAACTTCAAATTTAAAATGTGACATTCCTACAATTACCAAAATAAGGAACCTATTTGTGATAATCTGGAATTTAGATGTGACAATTGGGATAATTAATTCGTTACCAATTCTATGGATGGCCTCATCCACCTCTGGTTCGAAAAGCACTGTGTTGTATTGGTCAAGTAGTCCTTCATGTTCTTATCGTAATTATTAAATTTATTTACATGTTTTACATGATTATATGTGATACAAATACATTAAATATAAATTTTTATTAATCATATTGTATTTTTTTTATCAAGAAAATTATATTATATTGTATCAATAATTATATAATCGTGATAGGAATTATCACTTCCTTCATGACACCATTATCCATTAAGGGCCTAGCATTGAGCTTGACTTTGGAGGCGTGTTTGTTTTTAGGCATTGTGGATGCTATATTTTTGCGCAATGTCTCCTAATACGGCACACAGTGACTATCATGGAAGCAAATTTGTTGTGTTTAATCAAGCTTTAGTGTTACAAACACAGCACTATGTATTATTATCTGTGAGAGCTGAGAGGAGATTTAATTGTGACCTGCATGTTTGATGTTTCCGTCAAATGGCAAGTGTCTTTGTCTTGAGAGTCTCTCTCAAACGGCTTTTAGCAACAACCAAAGTGCAGTAAGCAGAAGTCTACATTTTTTGTGTCATCAATCAAATAAAATTTCAACCACACCGAAAACTACCTTTCAACTTGTGTATCCAAACAGGCGCTATTTTTCACCCACCGAAAGGAAATGCACCTTGAAATGGATTGCATTGTACCTAGTAGAAAGTGGATTTGATCCTTGAAATGTCAAAAGACGTGTTGCTTTCAAAGATGCCTTTGCTGTGAAATCTTTTGAGATAAAATATGCTTTAACCATCAATTGCACAAAAGGTCGATATTGGCGTAGCCAAATTAAGTGACACCAAAATTAAGAAAAGTCCATACACTATGAAATGTTAAGGTAGCAAATGAACTCGTCGGATAAGGAAAAATAAATAAGGAAAAGAAAGGGTAACAAATGGAGTTAGGTAGCAACAACAGATTTCTCTCTCTCTCTCTCTATTGGTGGTGTTGAAGATGAATTTAGTACACCATATAAAAACTCGACAAATTATTTGCTGGTAAAATTAGACCCAAGTATCTCTTTGAATTCTTTGTATTCCATGAAAGTGGCCAATTCTTGTTTGGTATTTCACTTAAATAACAATCGAGTTAGGAGAAACGTAAGATGTAGTTTCTTTGCTGGTAAAATTAATACATATTTTCAAAAAATACTTATGTTTGAATAATTAATATTCGATTGAAAGTAAAATACAAGTCGACATATATTGTTAAAATATTAAAAGAAGTAAGATATTAAAGAAGGTGTTTAACCAAGTTAAACAAACAGTGGATTAGATCTACCGATGGTGACTCAATTTTCTGATTTGTTACACAAAAATTATTTAAGTTAATTTTCGTTCAAATAAATCACTCAATGACAATAAATTGTGCATTTACAGTCATTATCATCGAGTCAGTGACAAAAGTTCGGCACGTCAATTTTGTTCATGACACGTGTTGCGAACACCCAAAGAACCCAGAAACAATTAATCAAAGAAAAAATATTGACCTCAAATGGTGATTCAATATTTCCACTCAAACCCAGAAAAAATTAAAAGAAATTCCCTTCAGTGCCATGAATTTAACAATATGAACAATGAATTAACAATGTTACCAACATAGAACCCAAAATCGATTGACCCTAGAATCGATTCAACACAAAAAAGCCCAGAAATTTTGAAGGAAGCATTGTAGTTATCTCTATAAACACGATTTGAAATCATTCCTCACGATCTGAAAGGCAACCTGAATCACTATGAACCACACCTTTAACAATGCGGCCCGAATCGTTCAACATAGCACAAATTCAAACTCAAAATCTGCAGTCTTTTTGTTTTTGCCCAAAAACTCAAAATCTGCAGTTCAATCCAGACAATGTAGAACCCAAACCAAGAAAAACCCAAATTTTCTATAATGATATTCCACCTCTTCGACGAAATCAACCCAGAGGCTTCAACATTCATTTTTTACTTCTTCAAACTCAAGCCCTCTTCAATTGATTTGCTTCAGCGAGATAAACAAGATAGAGGAGGGAAAGGTCTGGGTAATCGAGAGGAGAGTCGTTTGGGTGAGATGAACGGAAGAGGAGAGGATAATGTGTAAGAGGATGGCGGTTTGGGTGAACGAAGCTAGGGTTTGAGAGGGATGTGGCGCCTTCATATAGCACTGCACCGAAACCTCACTCAATACACTTTGGATCCAGAACGACCCGAATTGGGCTTCTCTTGGGTTGAATGAACCCGAAACTGAAACCAATCCATGGATCCTCCACTGATTCATGAGGCCTCATTCTCTGCTACCAACCCTTTATCCTACACCTTGTTAGAGATTTGGCTGTTTTAGGCAATTGACGGCGACGACGACGGTTTGGGGCTTCGTATGGGGAATTTGGTTGGTCGGGAGAGAGATGGGTCGATGGAGGAATCAATGGTGACAGAGCAGAGTGTTGGTGGTGGTAGGAAGAGGATGAGAGATTTGAGCACCGAGGAGGAGAGTCCCAAGATTTGGTTGGATTTGTTGTTTAATTTTGTTGCTTTTTGAATTGGGTTTTTGGTTTTCTGTGTTTGGAAAGGGGGAAATGAGGGGAATTTTTTTGCAATTTTCCACGCGGCATGGATGAAATACCATGTGTATCTTACATGGTATGACGTGGTCCGACGGTTGAATATTTAGTACTGACTCCATGACTGTGGTCGTGAGTATACAATTTATTATTATTGAGTGATATATCTGAACGAAAACTGACTTAAATGACTTTTATATAATAAATTAAAAAATTGAGTATCCGTCATTAGATATAACCCACAAACAGTCGAATTGAAAAATGAAAATAGAAAAAGAGGGAAAAAAAGGTGAAAAGAAGGGAAAGAAAGAAAACACAAATGAAAAGAAGTCCAAACAAAAGTGAACATATACCCATCGCAAAGACGCTTTTCCCACATCAATACAATACATCATCGAAGACGAAGGTACACACTCTCTCCCTAACACACACTTACAAACAAAAGACGCTGAAAACAACACCAACACAACTCTTCCCCACCCACCACACCCCCCGCTTCACCTCCCCGACAAAACTATGACCTTTTCCTTGTTCCTCTACCACCGGGTACGCACCACCTCCCTCCTCTAACCTACACCCTCCTTCCTTATCCTGCGCAACCCCCCTTTATTTGTTATTTTAATTTGGATCACCCTTCTTATCAAAACGACCCAGATTGTGGAGACTTTTGGGGAGGAAGTTGGGTCAGCTCAATTGAGAGATGTGGGATGCTTCAGGCATTGATGAATCTGCTTTCTTTATGTTTTAGGCCATTTGGGCATAGCAGTGACAGCAGATTCTAGTCTGTTGGTGTTGGGAGGGAAGGGAAAGAAGGGTTGCTTTGGTTTAGAGATATTGGGAGATATGGGTCTGGTGATTTCTCAATGGCTGTTGTTCAGGCCAATCAGGTGTTAGAGGACCAGAGCCAGAACGAGTCTGGTCCTTTTGGTACTTTCGTTGGTGTTTATGATGGTCACGGTGGTCCTGAAGCGGCTCGTTATGCGTGTGATCACTTGTTCAGGAACTTTCAAGGTCAGTTCTTTTTAAAATTATTTTCACGAGTATTTCTATTTTTGCGTGTCGGTCTTTTTGTGGTTTAGAATTTCCCGTTTTAAAAAAAAATTAGCTGAATCTTTTTTGAGTTCATGAATTGGGGGCTGTTTGTGTGATTTTCACTATCAGTTTGCTTTTCTCTGTTTCTGTCCCTCTAAAAGTTTCCCCTTTTTTGTGAATTTAGGTGAGAAAGTATCATATACAGTTAGATCAGATTTCTTTATGATGTGGAGGAACTCGAATCAATTCAAGTTTTCTTTTTAATGGGTTTCAAAAGTTAGAGAATTTCATGGATTGGGAACTATTGATTAGAATTCCTGAGGTGTAAACACTTTGCATTACTTTTATGCTCGTGAATTCCATGTCTCTGTCTTTGGTTACCTTAATTGACCTTTGATTTTTTTGTTTGATCTTATGAGAGGGCATTGCTTTTGATTGACAAATTGAAGCTTTGAACACAGTGTCATATGTAATGTGCTATTCAGCTAGTGGTTTAACTCCTTTCTTTCTTTGTGCTAAGATGTAGAGCTTATGCACTTCTACTTCTTGTATCAAAACTGTCCAAATGATTGAGATGGTGAGTCTATCAAAATTGTGTTTCCCCAAGGCGCTCAAGGTTGTTGGTTATGCATCCCCAGCTATAGTTTTGTTCTTTTTGTCCAAAGTATTCTTTGTTTTAACATTTTGTTGTTACTCTCAAAGAAGGAGTTTGCCTTATGTTGGCATTCTTAGGCTTTCTGTTTATTCAGCAATATCAGCAGAGACACAGGGAGTTGTAACTGCCAGCACCATTCAAAGAGCTTTTCTTGCAACCGAAGAAGGTTTTACTGCAGTTGTTTCTTAGTCATGGAACTCACGTCCCCAAATGGCAACAGTTGGTTCATGCTGTCTTGTTGGTGTGATATATCAGCAGACACTTTTCATAGCAAACCTGGGTGATTCATGTGTTGTCTTGGGCAAGAAAGTTGGCAATACAGGAGGAATTGCTGCCATACAATTGTCAACTGAACATAATGCAAATATTGAAGCCATTAGGCACGAGCTGAAGGAATTGCATCCTCATGATCCCCAAATTGTTGTTCTTAAGCATGGAGTTTGGAGAGTAAAGGGAATAATTCAGGTTATTTCAAGTTACATTTACCTTTAATAGTATGTCGGAATGAAACATATGTTATGGATGCTATTGGAATGTGTGATTGGTTTACAGGATAACATATTTTGATGCTTTCATGGTGTTCCCTTGTTACCTACTTGCATATAGGGACCTGATCTTTGAGTGGCTCAGAAATGGAGTAGTACATTGATCAACTCATTGAGGAACTCATTAACCATTTTCAATAGTTTTTCATGCAAAAAAAAAATTCTCATTCTCATGTATTTTACAACTTTAGGGATGTGCAGCATCATATTTTTACTGTGAATAACTGCATAGTTCATGATATAAAAGAAACTTTGGAACATTTTTCCCACCTTTTTACTGATTTTACTGGTTTTCTTCATAGAAATGTGCTATTAGAAGAAGGCAAATATTCTGCTGATATTGTTTGTTACGTGTCTTTATTAGTATGATAACTTGGTTTCTAAATTTTATGTCTTCTCCTTTAGAAATAACGATAATGTGTTGTGAAATTCATATTTATATTATTGATGTAGGTCTCCAGATCGATTGGAGATGTATACATGAAACATGCACAGTATAACAGGGACCCGATTAATGTGAAATTCAGGCTTCCTGAACCAATGCACATGCCTATCTTGAGTGCCAATCCAACTGTCATTTCTCACCCCCTCCACCCAAATGATTCCTTCCTAATATTTGCTTCTGATGGTCTGTGGGAGCACTTGAGTAATGAAAAAGCTGTGGTATTGTCCACAGTCATCCACGAGTAGTAAGATT
>CAODLS010120586.1:0-29505 GCA_948243855.1 Flueggea neowawraea | reverse complement strand
TACTAGAGTCATCTCTAACGTTAAAGTATGTAGTGTTTGATTCCTATGTGACAACAAGAATTTGTTTTGTTTTTGCTTGACTTTTCTGAAGTCTAAGATATTTTTCTCTTTCTTTTTAGTTTCGCAGGGAACCAATCTGTTTGTCCGGAAGATATATTTGCATCATTATCAAGCATCCGGAGTACATTAGCAGGTGACTGGCCTCCCGAAAGACTTGTTCATGTTGTTGAGAAGCTACAATGCCGTACCTATGGTCAAGATGGAGTTGCGATCCGCGTATCTGGCTCGTTTATAATTGGAAATCAGTTTCTCATATGCGGGGAGGGTTTACAAGTTGAAGGGTTGCCAAATTTTAAAGATCTTTCCATTGATCTTCCGAGTAAGCGAATGGGTACATTTCATGAACAATTTATCATGGAACCTGGAAACATCATAGGGCGTTACTTCATATCAAAGCAGGAGCTCTTTATCAACCAATAGAATAACTGAAGTGTGAAGTCATTCTTTCAGAGGTTAGTCGATCCGGTGGCTATTTTGTGAGTCTTTAATAGCAGGGAGTTTCTGGTATGGCGGTTGCTATGTCTACTAGTAATTCGGGCATTTATTTGCTTGATCTCTAACCAATGGATTTATACTCATTTGTCATAGAGTCAATTCCGACACTAAGGGGTCGCAAGTTTAATTCTTGGTAGAGACAAATAAAATGACTTGTGCAAAAAAAATTGTTTGATCTGTAATATGCTTCTTTTTTCCTGCCTGACTGTTTTGCATTAATGCATGTTTGTGTCTGAATTCGTTCGAACTTATTTTCTGCTGCAGATTGTTGACAAAAATAAGTTGCCCAGTTTGTGTATTCACACGATTCGCAGTCAGGAGGGCGACGTCTTCTTCATTCATTACTTGACATGCATGTAAGGATCTGATTATATAGGAATTGTTAACTGTATTGATTGTTGTTTGTTGTAACATCTGCAACATAATGTATCATTGCTTTCATGGGGGATAATTTTGTTGCCCTTCTATTTAAAGACAAGTGTTCTCCCTAGCCTCATCACCTCTTCCAATAGTCAATAAGCAGGAAGAGATTTAGGAAGTTAAGGAATAGATTTAGTGTTAAATATATTAATTTCTAGTTTGATCGTTTTATTTATAAGTAGATATTGCACAAAAAGAATAGTTTTCATATCGACTCATTAAATTTTGAGAAAATTATACCAAGTGTCATTTTTTGTCATTTTCATTTCACATTTGCAACATAAGACATTATGACTTTTATTATGCAACACTCTTGTTTTTACTTTCAATAATACCACAATATTTATAACTATTTTTTCAGTTTCTCTTTCCTCAACCACCCTGTCTCTCTTCCTCTCTCCTTTTGCGCTTTACTCCCTCCCTCCTCTCAAATTCTTCTATCCCTTCCTCTGTGCCTCCCTTTTCTTCTTTGCCTCTTTCTCCTTCCCTGTCTCCCTATCTCCTTTGTCTTTTTCCTCCACGCTCTGGCTTCTCTTTCTTTCTCCTCTCTCCCTCTCTTTTGACGTGATGTGATCTCTATTATCCTCCCTACTCTCTCTCATCTTTCGTCTATCGATCTCGGATGACGAAGACGATGTGCGGACGAGGTGGTGGCGCAAAGCTAGGCGTCGGGAAAGGCGATGAGGAGATGAGACTGCGGCGGAGAAAGAGGTTCATTCGAAGCCACGGTGTTTTTGTTCGAAGGCTAGGGTAAAGAGAAGCGGTGCGTACAATGGGTGTTGTCAGGGGAGCCAACTAGGGTTTCTAGTTGCAATAGCATGTAGGCAAGACCTGTTATGTTTTAATTAATTAAAAATTTGATTGTACTTAATTTTTTTCTCCTTTTGTAATCATTTGTTGGTTTAATCAACAAGTTTTGCATAACTCACACTCATTATGTAAGCGTTTATTTATAAATGTACTAGTTAAGTGACTTCAATTCGTAGCCCTTGGAACTCTTCTTTACTTAAGTGACACATTGAGTTACTTGAGTGATAACATTTTGATATTTGTCTCTGGTCACTATGGTTGCTCGAGTGAGTCTTTGACGATAGTGAAAAATCATTTAAATATCAAACACCATTTTATTAATAATCAAAACATAGAGAGATTTAAATGTTAACCACCATCTGTTCAATAATCTCCTCATTTTTTATGATGATAAAATATGAAATAGTTTGATACTCCCTCTTACTTTGTGCATCTATCAAAGATGAGAATTCTAAAAAATGATCACGGGTATTCGCCTTGTCACCCTTGTTAGTCAATACTCAAAAGAACTCTCCGTCAACAAGACACATTCAATATTAAATTTATTAACACAATTAAAACAATTCAACACAATAACCAAATAATCATCAAACTCCCATTTTTGTTCTCTTTTTTGTCATCAACACAAAAGGGTAAAAACTATCATTTATCCAAAAATAAAGAATTGATCCAAAGAAACATATGCAAATAACATAGGAATATATATTAAAGAAAGCATCCATACAAATATCCAAATAGGCTTACAAACTAGCCATTAGAGCAAACACAAGTGCTAATAAGAAAATAAGCATACAAACTTGCCAAAATACATAAAAGTTTACATAAAATGCAAATGGATAAAGATGCATGAAATTCCAATCCTAATGTCAAGGAATAGATCATGGAGCCAATGGTGTGGAAGTAGAAGGCATGGCATTGTTGTTGGTGCATCGAGCCTTTTTTCATCCAATTCCAAATGTCGCTAACAAATACCAATATTTTGTCCATATTGTTAGCAACCTTGTCAATCTTAGTCTCAAGGGCTCGAAATTGTTCAACACTCATTGTGGTCCGAGATGAACTAGCACCACTTGCACCCTTTCTTCTACCACGAGAACTATCAACGTTGCAGTCAATAGGAGTGCGATCAATTGGTGCACCACAACACCTTATTTCACTCAAGTGAATTTGTTAGCCTTATTTGAGTGATTAATCCCTTATGCCACTCAAGTAACAAACCTGATTTACTCTAGTGAAATTTATTTAGATATTTCCAAAATGCCTAGTTCAACCCCATTACTCACGGTCTTACTCGAGTAAACCATCATTACAGACCATTTGTTCATTTTTCCACTACCAACACTTTTTTCCACACAAAGGATATAATCATGGACATTTATATATCATTTTAATTTAAGTGAATGCAATTGTATGCATGAGATATACAATTAGAACCCTAAACACAATCACAAACCATTCACATTCCGCATATCCAAACGAAATTGAATTGAATTAAAACTTTCTTCAACCAAAAGTTTTGTAAAAATGTCGATCAATTGGTCATTTGTTCTAACAAATTTCAAACAATTGTCACATTTTTGCACATGATCGCACAAAAAATTATATATAATTTCTATATGCTTTGTTTTACTATGCAAAATAGGATTTCCCCCCCCCTCAAATTAATAGCACTTATATTGTTACAAAAGATAGAGACATTTTTAAGAACAATACTATAATCGAGCAATTAATTTTTAATCCATAAAACTTGAGCACAATAGCTTCCGCAACCACATATTCAGATTCGACCGTGAAATTTGCAACACTTGTTTATTTTTTGTTTGCTCAAAAGATTAAATATGAACCTAGAAAATGATATATATCACTAGTACTCTTTCTATCTAATTTGTAGCCACAATAATCGACATCACTATATGCAATTAAATTAAAATCAAGTCAAGATGGATACCACAAACCTAAACCTATGGTACCAATCAAATATAAAAAATTATGTTTACATGCAATCAAATGAGACTCTTTTGGATTGGATTGAAAGCGTGTACAAAGACATATTAGGTCTAGAAGCGGTTAAGTTAAGTAAGGAGCTAATCATACCTCGATAAAGCATTTGATCCACCGGTTTCACATCCTCATCTTTGTCAATATTTAAAATTGATGACATTGGGGTAGGAATTTCTTTGTATCCATCCATCTTGAACTTCTTTAACAACTCTTTGATATATTTTGATTGGTGAATAAAAATCTTATCCTCGAGTTGTTTGATTTGAAGTCCGAGAAAGAATGTGAGCTCCTCTATAATGCTCATTTCAAATTCACACTTCATAAGATCATAAAATTATTTGCATATAGAAGGGTTAGTAGCACCAAATACAATATTATCTACATATATTTGTCAAATAAGCATATCATCACCAATTTTGTTAACAAAGGAAATATTATCAACATGGCCCATTACATAGTCATTTTGAATAGAAAAAAGTAAACTTTTCATACCATGCCTTTAGTGCTTATTTCAACCCGTAAAAAGTTTTGTTGAGCTTGAAGACGTAGTTGAGATATTCATAGTCTTCAAAACCCAGATGTTGACTTACATATACCTCTTTTTGAATATACCCATTAAGAAATGCACTCTTCACATCCATTTGAAAGAGTTTAATCTTTTTGTGTGAGGCAAAAACACATTTGAATCGCCTACAGCCTGGCAACCGGAGTAAAAGTCTCTTTATAGTCAAGTCTTTTTTCTTGGTTAAAACCTTGAACTATTAACTTTGACTTATTTTTCACCAGTTTGTCATTTGTATAATATTTGAACCTATGCACCCATTTGGTTTCAATGATTGTTTTTCCTTTAGGTACCGGAACCAATTTTCACACATTGTTCCTTTTGAATTGGTTAAGTTCTTCTTACATGGCTTGAACCCAACACTCATCCTCTAAAGCCTTTTTTGTGATTTTTGGTTCCACAATGCATATGTATGCAAAGTTGCTTTGAAACTCATTCACGACTCTTCTTGTTTTTACTCCTTCTCTAATGTCACCAATCACATGTTGTATTAGATGATCTTTCACTTTTGTCCAATCTTTTGGAAGTGAAGTTGATGCACCTTTATCATTTTTAGCGAGTTTTTCATTTATGTTTAACTCCTCCAAGTCTTTTCAAGTAACAAGCATCATCACTCGAGTTATCGGACCCTCAGCTCACTCGAGTAAAAAGAGGCAGGTCACTCGAGTTATCTATATGCTTCTACACTCTAGTAACCGAATGCTTCACTCAAGTAACAATTTGGACCAGAGGAACCAGTGATGAAAAACTTACTCGAGTAATCCAATCGAGTAGTAAGCATGAAGAACAACATCTCACTCAAGTAACAAGTTGCTTTACTCAAGTAATCACATGAAGACAAAAAGTTTATACATACGACTGACAAATTTAGAGTTTAAATGTTAAGGGTTGGTGGTCGCAACGGTCAGAAAAATGGCTCACTTAATTAACACATGTCAGGGATCGATTTCAAGAGAAAGCTCACTCGAGTAACACAGATGCCTTACTCGAGTGAAAGGTTATGTGAAGATTGAGAATGGTGACATGATAATTGTTTGCTTGTATGTTGATGATTTGATATTCATAAGCAACAATTTAGATATGGTTGATGAGTTCAAATGAGAGATGGCTGCTGAATTTGAGATGACGAATATTGGGCGTATGTCTTACTATCTTGGCATTGAAGTTAAACAATCAGATGAAGGGATTTTTGTGTCTCAAAATAATTATGCAACAAAGGTATTGAAGGAGTTTAATATGGAAATTGTCAACCAGTCTCTACACCAGTTGAATGTGGAACAAAGTTATCAAGATTTGATGATGCTGAAAAGGTGAATCCAAGTCTGTTTAGAAAGCTGAATGGAAACTTGAGATATCTAACATGTTCTATGCCTGATATTCTTTATGGAGTTGGAATTATTAGTCGATTTATGGAGTCTCCAACTTCGTCTCACATGAAAGCTGCAAAAAGAATTTTGCGATATATCAAAGGTACTCTAGATTATGGTCTGTTGTATTCATCCTCCAACAATTTTAATCTGGTTGGTTACAGTGACTGTGACTGGGGAGGAGATATGGATGATAGAAAGAGTACTACATGTTTTTTTATTCAGTTTTGGCAATGCTACATTCACCTAGTTTTTGAAAAAGCAACCAATTGTCACTCTCTCAACTTGTGAAGCAGAATATGTGGTTGTTGCTACTTGTGTTTGTCATGCTATTTGGCTAAGAAAGGTGTTAGAGATGCTGCAGATATCTCAAGATGATGCTACTGAGATTTTTGTTGACAACAAATCAACAATTGCATCAAGAAAGAATCCTATTTTTCACAATAGAAGTAGGCACATTGATAAAAGATATCATTTTATCAGAGAAAATATTGGCAAGAAAGAGGTGCAGCTTAAATATATGAAATCTCAAGACCAGATTACTGATATGTTCACTAAACCACTGAAGTATGAAGATTTTACAAGACTATGAGCAAGACTTGGATTAACTAGAATTCAAGTTTAAGAGGGATGTTAGAAGATAAACTTGAATTAAATAATTATCATTGGTGTGATTAAATATAGTATGTGAAAGGTTGTTTTCGGTTTAATATTTTTAGTATCTTTAGAGTCATCTATTTAATTTTCACTTTTCTATTTAGCTTTATATATTCATAGTTTGCTATCAATCTAATATAGACAGAAATTTCCAGCACTTCATTCTTTTAGATTTCTTTCAATTTCCTCCTCTTGCCAACACTGTCTTCAACTTTATTTTTCTGTTTTTTTTAATCAATTTTCGGTACTCCAGAGCTGCTAAAACTATTTTTAGTATCTTTCAATGTAACCTTTTGAAGTGGCTCTTGTTGTCAACTTTTGAGTGATTCTTGCATTAAGACTGCTAAAACTATGAACATGCTTTTGTTGAAATTTGCGGCTCCAGTAGCATAGTGGTGGCTTGCTGTAGTATTATCATGCCTTTTTTTGTAAATGACGGGTATGGTGGACATTGATGCGAATGTGGAGATGAAATCTGAACGTTTCTACTTGTATTTTATATTTTTTTGGTTAGTTGGTTACACCTATGCTTTATTTCCTTCTGTAGCACAAATTTTTTGTTATGTCTGAAAAATTCATTTATTTCTTTTGGTGACAGGTACTGTAGGAATCTGCTGGAAGACCCCTTTGGCCCAAGACAAGTGGACAACCATCTAGAGCAGATATTCCGAACTGCTGTTACTGTGTTGCTCCTTTGATTTTGGAATTTCAGGTATACCATAGATTTGATTACCTTGAATATTTGATTAAGGAAAAAACACCCTTTTATGCTCATTTTTTTATTTTTTTTCAATTTTTTAATATTTGATGAACTTAAAAATAATTTTAAAAACAATAGCTGCAACATCAGAATAGTAATATTTGTATGAATACATGACTTTTCAACAAAGTGTTGCTAAATAACAGCAGTAAAAATGGTTTATTAGGTTAGACTTAAAGAGCCAATGATGCTAAGAACTAATTTATTTTAAAATTAAATGAGTTCTTTCAATACAGAAAATATATGCTTTGTGAAACAAGTTCAGGGCAATATGGCACAATATCTTTTCTTTTAAAAGATTCTTGGGATTCTAACAATGACTTATGAAAGTTTGTCTTTGTTTCCTGTTTAGGTTTGTTACAGAATGAAGAAGTATGGGTTGCCATTGAGGGTTCAACTTTCGCAACTGGGTAAAAAACTGCCGATACGTCCAGTTTCTAAGCCACTTGGGTTTGGTGACGATGATGCTGGTGATGCGGAGCAGGAAATTTCACGGCATGCCAGCAAGAACAAGTCTCTTAAGGATGTAAGATTGGACTCTTTGGTGCAAACATTTTTACAGTGTTTTTGATGTTTATTGTATTACATTGTTTTAAATAATTTAGATTGAGGAGCATCATAAAAAGGCATTGCAATCGTGAAGGAAGAGAGGTAGTGTTATTGTTATTCTTGATTGGAATTGAGCAATTACTGAAAGAACAAAGCATTGATCAAAAACAATTGATTGATTGTGTTAATCTGTTGTTGCAGCCCAAATATATTGAAGCTTTGACGAAAAAAGCAGAAGAGCGGCAGCGGGAGCATGAGATAATATGTGAAAGAAAACTTGTTAACGAAAGAAGTCAAGATGATCATCTTTATGCACATAAGGACAAATTTGTTACAAGTGCATATAAAAAGAAACTTGCAGAGCAGGCAAAATGGATGGAGGAAGACCTCCGCCGTCAGAGGCAAGAGGAGAAAGAGGATGTGAGTTAACCTTCCTTCGGTTATATCTCTTGAATTTATTGCTAGCTTACTTTCTTTAGCTAAGTTTTTTTTGTCATCACCACTTGGTTGAACTTTCCATGCTCACCTTGTTTCTTTATGCTTTGTTTTGGTGTGGCTTGCAATGGTAGCATTATATTGTATGTTGTGAAATGTTTTTATATATCTATATATAGTTACTATCAAGAAGGGACGTTATTTTTTAAATAACATTGATGAGTCTTGGAAAGACAACCATGGTTGCTTTCAACTTGGCTGCATCATTTATGTACACTAGACATACATTTTTATCTGACCCTGTAACTTGAGCATTCATGTAAATGAGAGCAATACAGATATTGCTTATATTTTCTGACAAATTCTCGTTGTTGGGTTGTAGCTGCTCTGAAGGTTTCTTATTGCTTTTTTGTTAGCATATTTTTAGCTTTAATATTTAGTTCACAGCATGATTAACTGAATTTACCTGTTTCTTGCTTCATTAATTATATGATTAAAGTGAAATTTATTGTTTATTTTTGAAATTTGTAGCAGAATAAGAAATATCTTGTTCCATTTATCTTTTTTATAATATAAAGGCTGTCTATGAATAATAGCTGTGTGTGTGTGTGTTGGGGGATTGGAAGTTGCTTTTTATGTATTTGATATGAAAAGTGCTTCTTTTTTCTTTTTTTTCAGCATTTGACATTCTCTGATTGAATAATTCGGTTATTTTAATGATTACTCTTGCCCTTTTGTTAGAATCCTAAAAATCTTGTAAAAGAAAAGATATTGTGCCATATTGGCCTGAACTTGTTTCACAAAGCGTATATTTTCTGTATTGACAGAACTCATATTTTTATCTGTTTAATTTTTTTGGGTTTTCAGGTTACCAAGAAGACTGACTTGACAGACTTTTATTTCAACCTTGGGGAAAATGTTGCATTTGGCTCTAATGACTTTCGGTCCAAGAAGCCAAAGAAGGAGACAGAACATGAAAAGCCTGACGAGAGGCATGATAAAATTTCAACTGATGCATCAAACCAAGGTCCTTTAATGGCAGACTCAAAGTCTCCTTCGGAGACATCCAGGGTGAAACAGAGGCATCATGATGAAGCTTCTGTTTCTCGAACTAGTTTGGAATCCGCGAATCATGGGTCAGTTCCTGATAAACCGATTACTGACGAAAAGATGCAAGAGAACATGGTTGCAGAAAAGCAGCCTACTTATCAACCGAAGCATCACCATCATAAGAAAGGCCAAGATGCATTGGCTGCAGCTAAAGAGCGATTTTTGGCGCGTAAGAAGGCAAAATTGCAGTGAATAGTTTGTAGATCTGTGGAAACGCTGTCTGTCCAATCCTTCTTTTTTCTTTATGGAAAAATGCAGACAAAATTTTTTGGTTGATAGGTAAATACCAACGGATTTTTTGACTGGTAGGGAAATGAGCCTGCACCCCGTTTGGTTTGGTTGTCAATATTTGCGGCGGTTAAGGTTGTTGTTGTTGTTAAAGCAGCTGGTAAAATAGATGATATATGATGTGTTTGGATTATATATTATAGCGGTTATTGTTAATATAGAAAATTACTATTAAGGACAATTTATTTGTAAATATAATTTGAAATATTTTTTAATATCAAGTTTGTTTAAAATTATAAATTTAAAAATATTACTATAAATACATAAAATTAAAATCTAAATAACAATTTCATAAAAATAAATAAATATATATATTTTTATATATTATAGCAAAGAATAATTTTTGCATTATAATTGTAATGTATCTCAAATATTAAAAAATAATAAAAGTGGTAGCGAATCTTATCAATACTTTCCGGTATTAT
The DNA here is from genome assembly GCA_948243855.1 of Flueggea neowawraea. Taxonomy (NCBI): domain Eukaryota; kingdom Viridiplantae; phylum Streptophyta; class Magnoliopsida; order Malpighiales; family Phyllanthaceae; genus Flueggea; species Flueggea neowawraea. The sequence goes on along the minus strand of CAODLS010120586.1, from coordinate 19,566 downwards.
AATTCTGTCTTTAAAATAATAATATCATATTAGTTGACATACGTCACAATTGAGATACAAAACACTTTTTTAAAACAAAAACAAAAGAAAGACAATTATTTTGAGCACCAAAAAATGTAAAAAAAAGGAAAATAAATTTATGATAAAATTTAACAAAATTATAAAAGTATGGTCCGAGTTTATTTTATTATGCATACGATCGAAAAACACTGAGTAAGGCGGCACAGATGAATTTGTTCATATGATCCATTAAGGCTGACGTGGTGAGCTCTTATTGGTTGAAGCTTACCACATGGACCACTCAGAGCGTGACATTTAACAGACATGGTGAGTTTTAATTGGTTAAGCTAACCACATGGACAAATCAGAACCTGACAACATGTGGGACATTTAAATTGCGACATTTGGCAAAAGAAGCCACGTCAGCAGCCATGCAAGCAACACACGGCAACACTAATTAGTCTGACATGTCAATCGAAAGCTCCAACCAAGAAGCGACAGATGGCATAACTTGCCACGCAGGCAGAAACATCATTGACATGTGTCGTGCTGACACAGCTGGCATGTCATCACACAAGTCCATTCATGGGGTGGCACGTGGCAGTATGGTCACACGTGGCGGCCACCTCATTGCCACGTGGTGTGACACGTTGCAATGCCAATGGACTCGCTTTGTCACGTTATCACACGTGGACTAATCATGGTCTGACACGTGTCCTCACATGACAATGACATGTGGCGAACGAGGAAGAGGCGTGTGCAGTGCGTGGAGGTGCATGAAGCATCCACGTAGCACGTGTCAGCGCGTGGTACATGTCTTGATCACCAAATTTTGTGATTTTTTGGCAGAATTAAATTTTGAATTTTTCTGAAATTTTGGGTATATTTTTCAAAAATTTTTGAGTTCCAAAACTATGTTTTTTTCAATTTTTCAAGTGTTAAAATTTGTTTAAAAATTGTGTTTTTTGCTAAGAATTATTTCTAAAATTTGTTTTTTCAAAATAATAGATTTAAAAATGTGCAAATGTGGTTATCATTTAGATAATTGAGATGATATTTCAATTATTTGGAGTAATACACGAGTATGTATGATGTCTGTTTTATTTGTAATTTATTACAAGTAAATGAATGAGATGAAATCATATTGCATCAAGTAAAGTGTAAATTAAGGAAGAATTTACATATCTCCGAAAGAGAATATTTTTGGGAAGGTGGTGGTCATAAAGGGAAGAATGTATTTGTGCATTAAGTGTGCAAATGCGATGAAGGTTTTGTTAATTCATAAAAGATCACGATTTCTCATCACCAACATTGGCTAAGTCATTGATCCATTCTATAATTTTATGGAAACATGATCCCCCTGAGTGTCGTCAAAAGATACTTAGAGACTTTAGAGAGTAAGAGCAATTAAAATTGGTATGTTCAAGAGTTTTTCATGATTGCGAAGATAGATCGTGAGAAGTGGGAGATCCAATTTGTGGTTGTATGATTTATAGAATTCTAGATAAGTTGGTAAATATAGGCTTAGTGCCATATTAATTTGGTATTATTTTTGGGATATTTTATGAGTATTGTTTGTATTAATGTTACCCAATGTTGATGTATATATATTGACAATGAAATAAATTGTTTGGATTGCATGTTGGTTCAATAAATGATACTTATTCTATTTATTGTTTTGGCTTATAGTTGTGTTGATTTACTTTAATTTAATATGCAATATTTTAGTACGTTAAATATATTGTTCAATTATTGAGTTTGTCTTGATAATTGAGGTAACCAATATGAATTCCTTTAAGTCAAGTGGACTTTAAAAGTGAATCTGAACAGTCATTATTTATTGTCTATAAAATTAAATATAGTATAGTTAATTATTAAGACTGAGATGGTAAATATGCACCTAGTATACTTTCCATTTCAAATCTTAATAAGAGGTTATGCTATTTTAGTTTTGGTTAGATAGTAAATATATGTGTATTGCTATAAATTACTTGTGTGCAACTATGTCTTATTGTTTGTCATGTTTATTTGTGTTACTCACTGCTTGTAAAGTCAATTGATGCCGAGTCATACAAGAACATATGATTGAGCTATGTTGAGGTTAGACAGCAACAATCGTAAATCCTAGGTTATGATAAACTAGCGTGTACTCTAAGAGCAAAAAAGCTCTTGCAAATTTTGAACTTGGTTATAGTCAAATTCAAATAGGATTATGATACCACTCAAAACATTTTGGACCTAAATGTCTATGAGATATGGAAGTGAGAAATTCCACTACTTCTATCATCTTGTATAGTCACTTGGCTACTTAACAAGTATCAAGATACAATGTTTTTGCAAATTGTCTTTAAGGAGTAGTTAGTTGGTAAGACACTAACTCTACTTGCAGTCTTTGACCATTTACGCTGATACTTGTTACAAATGTCTTAATCATGTGAGTAAAGGCAAAAGACATATATGGTTAGAGAGCTAGTGAAACTAGTCCTAGTATGATCAAGGATAAGGTACAAAGATGTTATTCACTTCTTGCCTAAAGGTTAGAAGCAAATCGAGTTGCAACTAATTCATGCTTATCTCATGCATGAGATCATGAGGAATTTGATGATGTCTTATTCTATTGGATAAATTCTAATACAAAGGTAAGCAAAATGTTTAAGAACCTAAGTTTTTAAGAAATTGAGAATAGATATAATTTTGTGGAAATCCTTGAACATGAACAACGTTGACACTTTGTAAGTAAAAATGTCAACTGCTAAAGGCGCACCATGTATGAGTTAATGCACCTTTGAGGGTATGTTGCTCAAACTCACGCGAGTGAGAATAGTTTACCTTGTTCAATGTTCATACTTGAATAGTGTTGTTGGCTGACGATTAATTCAATCTTAAGAATCCTCACAATAAAGTTTTAATGTGACTTCATTAGACACCAACTAGTTTTAATAAGAAACAAGTTGAGCATGCAAGAAAAACTCGACAGTAGGAGTTCAAGGAATTGGCATATGCGAATTAGCCTTATACAAGAGCCAAACCTTTTCTTACATTAGATTATGTCATGATCTTATTGAAGTTTGCCTTTAATTTGTGTTCTAGCAATAATGACACTTGTTAGACTATGTTTGAGAGGGGACTACTTTGGCACGAAAGGCAGTTTCTTAGTTAAGGTAAAGAACCTAACTATTGGAAAACCTAGTTTCTGTTCTTGCTATTTCACATAGTCATAAGGGATTAAGTGAATTTAATACACACAACTCAAACACATTGGCAAAATCGTGTACATCGATTAGCTAAAGTGAGAGTGTTAGACAATTGTGTAAGTTCGAGTTGTCTAATTGCAACCATTGCAAAAAAAGAAAACTAGAGAGAAAACCATTTCGAAAGGCACTTCAACCTAAATTACCATTTGTTGTGGATCCATTTTTTGATGTTTGACGTCAAAAAGAATGAGAGGGCAAGGCCAGGGCCTACTACTTCATCGCTCTTGTATGTATGACTGTGAAATGTACTGTCATATTTATTTGATTTCTCATAAGCAAGAACGGTTAAGTTAGTTCTTTCTTCTTGCAAATCAATATGAGAATCAAATAAAGTTTTATGAATCGACTAAGGTCGTAAACGTCCACAAGATGAGACCAAACCTTTATGTGATGAAATGGAATTGAACATAAGTTATTCATTCCCACATTCCTCGAATAATCTGCATAGTGGAGATGAGAGATGAAACTCTCCTCAATATGGCGAGAACTACAATGGAAAAGACCACAATATTCAAAATCTATATGTCCTGTAAGTTTGTTACTTATACATCTCATGAGATATAGATTGGTCGAGCGCATGACCTAACCCACTTGGAACCAAGAGATGTATTGTCAATATCCACGATCCCTTGGTTGAAAAGACCAAGAGGCGTACGGTGTTAGATACCCTACCATGTCAAAATGGTACATTCGTCGTAGGATAATGTGAAATTAGCATAGTAATGAGTTATAAGAAGTCACATTCCTAAGAAATAGATTTCTTAACTAGGATAAAGTGGAAAATATTTCACTTTGCTTGAGACTATGGAACTAAGAGCTTCAAGATCACTCCATCCGAATAGGAGAATTCTTGAGGAGAATGAGGGATGAGGAAGAAAGTTGGATACTGTAGATTACACTTTTGAGTTTAAAAAATCTCAAGAGATTAATCTAAGCGATTGTTATATTTGTCTTCAAAAGTGATACATCGAAAAAGTATTGGAGCGTTTTAGCGTTTATCTCGTCTACCTAAAGCATGTGTGAGTGTTCCTGATCCTGACTTAAATGTAGGGACAGAGACAGAAAGTCAGCGATGTGGGGGCGGACTAAAATGAAAATATTTTATAATAAAACATATGCCGATACTAGAGTACGATAAAATTACATTAAAAACACTTAAAAATATAAAAACGAACACAAATATTTCTCCATGTTTATTGAATTTTGTATTTCTATACGTCATATCTCGTTGAATGCTTATTTGTTTGATCTATCTAGATTGTTGTTATTGTTGCGGTGGTACAAATTATGCCATTGTATTCTTGCAGATTCAATTATTTGTGTAGGCTTAATCATTTGACATATATCAATTTATTGTTTTTGTAAGATTTTCTCATCTGTTGTGGTAGGTCATTGTAGGAAACAACCAAAATTTTGAACTGGTATTGTTTTTTCATTAAACAAAACTAGGTGAGATAAATTTGTTCATCTTTCAGCATTCAAATCCATTCTTTACGTATTGTAATTAGTTCACTAGGTATTCAATCAATCTAAAAATCCTGATTTGTTTATCAGTCTAAGATTGTAAAATATTTCATATTGATATTGGCAGGAAGAAAGACAATAAATTGAACAAAATGATTCAAAGATAAGGACCATTTACTGCACAAAAAGAAGTAAGCACTCATTGCGGCATGGTTGCATCAGTTGGGTATACTTGTGTCAACAGCTAAATCCAAGTAAAACATAGATCTAACTATTTGCACAAGAAAATTTCTCTATGGACAATTTTTGCTAGTTATAAATATATAAGGCCCATGAGACATGCGATTTTGCAGCATTTTTTTCTATAATCTGATAAAGATATTTCAATTATTCTTTAGGTACAATGGAACCATTTATAAAATTTTCTTCTCTCTAAAATTAGAACTCATTGTATCATGACCATAAACATAAGAAGTTCCAATATACCTCAACATCACCAACACTGGCACAATTATGAACAATTGACTCATCCTTATTTCCTGCATCATCCGTTTCATCTTGTCCTAAATTTTCTGCAGAAGTGGCTGCTTCCCCATAAACAGCAACACGCAACTTCTTCAAAACCTCTTTATCATTCTAGTACTTGTAATTATAAATTTTCCTCCTTTAGCAACTTAGTATTACACAGTTAAAAAAACACTTAGTATTACAAAAACAGTTTAAAACCTTATTTAGAAAAAAGAAAAAAAATAATTTGTTTCATTCGCAACTTCATCATTGCAGTAGGACCACCACTCTCAATCGCATATAAAATAGGCTTTAAAGAAGGGTCTTCTTTCATTCTTGCCATCCATTCTTTAATCTGCTCTTTGTGGGAAGAATTTGCAAAACTCTCAAACATTTGAGACATGGATGGGGTGACGAAGAGGCAGGAGCTGCATTAGTGGGGAGGGGGACGAATCCTAGCGGCGGCGAGGGCGGAAGGGGCTATAATATGGGTACCCAGGCCGCCGGTGGGGGCAGCCTTCCCTGCTTAAGTAGCAGTAAGATTCCTATTTTTTAGTGTAAATAGGGAACTTGATCATAATGGAAGTTCCTATATGGAGCTTGAACCCAGTAGGAGCATTTAAAAAATGCATAGGCCCTAAAAGGATAAAGTCTCATGATGATATTTTTCAATAAATGAATTGATCGTGATCCTTTTAGTAACCTTACAAGTCAAAGATGAACCTGAGAGTATGTTAGAGGTTCACTCGTCCCAATGAAAATTATATGGATTAAAGCAATAAAGTGCAAAAATGACATTTAAAATGTTGAACCATGATTGAAAAGTGGTTAATATACCCAAAGGGCGAACACCCATTAGAGATAAGTGTATACTTAAGCGATAAATAGAGTAAGACATCGATAATAGCTAAAAGGGATTTACTCAACAAGATTGGAAAGATCACCTTGTTGAAAGGTTTACCTTCATCAAATAGACATTGGCATTTGGGCTAGTATATATCTCGACCTACATTAGTTAAATGTAGAGACTCATTTTCTCAATAGAGAATATGGAAAAGAGACCATAACTTATATGGTTTAACCTAATGGTTTCATCAGTTAAGGTATGACCTTAGATTTGTTCGAGAGAGATGATATATTCATTTATGTTGTTATAATGCCAAGGTAAATCTTGTCATTCTTATCTTGTGTGAATATCACACTTGTAGCTAGGAAAAGTCTAGCATATTTGAATGACCTCAAATATTGGTTGTGGTCCAAATTTGATATTACTAATATGGTTGACCTTGGAGTCAAACTCCAAGAGATCTTTCGAGTGGATTGTTGTCCTTATTCAAGTGAGATGGAACAACAAAGTACTTGAAAGCTTGAAGATGCAAAAATGCATAACCTATAGGTAACCCCATGACTAAGAGTAAGCCTTTTAGCAAGTGCATGTGTTCACAAACTATGTGAAAGGAAGAACGTGTAAGGAATGTTCTTTACACAAATATCATGTGAATGTCTTTTGTAATATAGTGTACATTTTTTGATGTACAAGGCCATAACTTATGGTATACAAGTTTGTACTTAGGTGTGCACAATGCTCAGAGTTTGTTGTGCAGTCAAATTAGCTAGCAAATATTGATCCAACACATAAAGAGGATATTGAAAAGCAGTGGACGAGATACTTGGATGTTTTAGAGGCACTGTGTCATCATAAAGGCTTGCAATAAAATGAGGCACAGTTGCTAGTTGGACAAGTGATGTGAGCGAGAGGGATGTTTATGTCTGGTTATGTGTTCTTACTTGGCAAAAAAGCCGCCACGTAATAGTAAGAAACACATATAAAAGTGTGGTAAGAGAAGCTGAGACTATAACTTCAATAGCTACAGTGCAATGAGAAAGTTAGCTATACAGTGGAATGATCCACTTAGCACTAGCTACCTAAAGAACATTTGACAGTTCTTAATGACAGTCGACCTTGATTACTTAAGGATCAAAAAGATCTAATACATGTCTAAGCAAATTGAGATCAATTATCATTTTGTCAAGAACTTTTTTGCACAAGGACAAGTGAATTTGAGTATAATTTTCACAAGGAGAAGTAAACTTGAAATATAAATCCATGCGAGACGTGATTGTAGATCCATTAATAAAAGCTCACAAGGAATAAGTTCCTTATGACCCATATAGAACACAAAGTGTGTCATTCCTTAGTACATGATCTTTAATAACATCATTGTGGGAAATATACAAGCACAAATGTTGTAAGTTGACATTTGTTGTATTGTTGAGTGTGAAAATCATGCTGGACAGAGAAGCACCCACCCACATGGGTGTTTACCTTAGTTTTTCTAGTTCGTTAGGAAAGATCTAAGATTAGGCTGGTTTTGAAAATAGAAAGAGATCTAGAGCATGTTCATAATCAAAAGGTCGTCTTATAATTTACAGTGGTGAGTTCATTGTAAAAAAGGCAAGGGAAAGTCATATGGAAAGAGACATACGCCATATGATAAGTTTTTATACCGATCATAAAATTGATCAGATACTAAAATTGAGATACTTTTAGTATATTCTGTCTTAAAGCCAGAAGTAATCATGTTAAGGTGTGGATTAAGGTAAGATGGCAAGATGCATCGTAACCAAAGCTTCTATGCGGTGTTGACAACGTTGTATAAACATGCACTCCACCAAGGGAAAGAAAGAACATTGCAATACATGATCATACCATGTGTCTCATATATGTGACCAAGGGATCGAAAAGATTGACAAACAATCTCAATTTTCCTAGTGTGAGACCCTGCCGAGAACATGTGGTTCTCGGTACTATCTACTCTTAGAACCATTAACATATTCAAAGCGTGTAGTTTAGTTTGACTACTTTATCTTTATATTAATGGTCATAATTGATTCAACCAAACGTGTTATACTGAGCAAGTAAACATGACTATATAGATTGTTTAGTGTAATAAGGGAAATTCGTTTTTAGACGCATTTACACTAGTCTCATAAGTTAAGCTGGCTCTCATGTAGTGTGTCATATGATTTTTGAAGTTTGAGAAAAGCTTTTGTGAAATCATGAAGTTCGAAAGCAGCGATTGTGTGGTTACGAACTAGGAGAATGCATACATTTTTAGTAGTTTGTGATGTTGTTGCATACACTTTGGCAGAATGGAGTCGTTCTACAAAAGACGCCTTCTAACAGGATTAAGTTATGAGATGTTATATATCTCTTATAGATGTATATCAGTTATGCTCTTATCGTATGCTGGTCGTGCGGTCTGTTTGCCTGTATAACGAAGGGGTCAAGCACGATTACGTGAGTGCTAACTATATTACATGATGATGTACCATACCGTTATGTAAGAGTGAGAGATGTTGAAGAAACAAGTGCACTTATGACATTAATGGATGGAATCCGAGTCCGTCAGTTATTGAGTAAACTGACTAGCCCAAGTAATTGGGCTTCTTTATTGGGCCAAATAAGCCCAATTGCCCATTATGGAGGTTATATATATAGATAACAGAGAGGAAAAGAAAATAAGAGGAAATAAGAAGAAAAAAGGGGAAAAAAAGGAGAAAATGAGGGAAAGACATTCTTTTTTCCTCTCCCTCTAAAATCACATTCTTTTTCCTCCCTTTATGGCAGCCACACATCTCTCTCCATCAAGAAGAATATGTTCTTCTTGAGTAGCCGATCCTATGTGGCATCTAAATTGCGAACAAGTCGAGCACTCCCGTCAACAACTCAACCGTGGTTTGCTTGCGAGACCAACATCAAATCCAGTCATAACCTTTGCTTTCCACTACTGTTCAGGATGTCTCCGTTGTTATCGAGGTAGGTAACTCAAACCCGCTTTTTCTACTGATCGTTAAGTAGACCGGTGAAGCTTTCCTTCAAGGATATTAATTGTTAGGTATTTTTCTTGGAAGAATGTAAGGAAATTAAAAGAAAAATTTTATAAAATTAAATAAATATAATTACTAAAATTATAATGTTTTAATTATTATACAAAGTGATTATTGTTTATAAAATTGAGTAGTTAGAGCATCTCCAATAGTGCTATTTATAATTAATGTATAAATAAAAAGTATAATCAATGATTTCTAAATATAAAGAGTGAAAAACTTGCTTGACTCTAATGCTACTCTTTAACTCGACTATTTAAAATCATATAACGATAAACAAAATTGGAAGAGATAATCAGATAAATGACGATTGGAGGAGATAAATGAATATTTAAGAGAGAGTGAAGAAAAAGAAAATAAAATATATTAATTTCATTAATGACATACAAAATGAAAGCCATTTAAACTATCTATTTATAACTAGTGAAACTCACTCTCTATTTTATTTTTTAAAAAATAAAGAGAAATAAAAAAATAGGTTGGATTGAATTTTAGTTACCAACTATTTATAATAAAGAAATGTCAATTTAAAAAGAGTATTAAAAATACTTTTAAAGTAGAAATAAAATAGTTGTTTAAAGCAAGAGTATTTTTAAAAACCTGTAGATTTTTTTTTTGTCAAATATAAAAACTTAATAGGTCACTTAAACAAACATACATGAATAGTATAATATACTTTTGTGAGCAGTCCAATATGTTTAATATTTTTAAATCTATTCCAAATAAACGCAATGATAGTTATTACCTCGTGGAACAGGCATGTTTGCCACTCCGACCAAATCTCTAATTCATACGTCAAATCATTTGGGACGAATCTCCAGAGTTGACACAATCACACTAAACAAATCAAATATCAGAACATGCTTTTCTTTCTTTTGATTTTGTCTTGAACAACTAATAATACTTCCATGAATGGCTTATATAAGGTAATGAACGAAAGCAAAACTCTAGGAGCAATTAAGCATATATAATCCAACTCTAATGGCTCCAATAGGCCTTTCCGAATTATTTCTGCTATTCATTTGCTTTTTTCTAGTCCTACTTTTCTACAGCGAAAAGTATGGCTCGCGTAGGAAGTGGCCACTCGTCGGAATGCTTCCGGCACTTCTCCTGGAAACCCACCGGCTTCATGATTTGATCACAGAAGTGTTGGAGGAATTTAATTGCAAGACCTTCCGGTTCGAAGGCCCTATGCAACATGGACACGTTGGTCACTGTTGATCCCTCCAACATTCACTGTACCATGACCTCAAACTTCTCCAACTTCCATAAAGGGCCAGAATTCAAGAAAATTTTCGACGTTCTTGGGGATGGAATCTTCAGTTCCGACATGGAATTGTGGAAGAGCCAGAGAAGATTTGTTCAAGCATTGATGAAGGGCTAAGACTTTCACCAATTCGTCGTCAAGATTATTCGGGAAAAGGTGGAGAAAGGCCTAATTCCTGTCCTTGAACATGTCTCTGAACATGGTCCAGTCTTGGACTTGCAAGATTTGTTTCAAGGATTCGTAGTCTACGCCACAAGTATGATCGTTACCGGCTATGACCCGAGTTGCTTCTCCATTGAATTTCCTCAAGCTGAGTTCTCCAATGCCATTAGAATTGCGGAGGAAACTATATTTTCAAGGCATGTAAAGCCAGGGAGTGTCTGGAAGCTACAGAGATGGATTGGGATTGGACAAGAGAAGAAAATGAGTAAAGCGTGGGAAGCTCTTGATAAGATCACAGCTGAAATCATTTCATCAAAGAAGGAATTTTTATTGATCAAGAAAACCAATAATAATTCACAAGACGATGAACTGGGTCTTGACCTGCTAACTTCATACATAGAAGGAGATTGTGATGACAAGTCCTTGAGAGACACTGTTATAAACTTGATGTTCGCTGGTAAAACAATTGGTTCGGCACTTTCTTGGTTCTTCTACCTTTTGTTGAAGAACCCACAAGTGGTAACCAAGATCAGAGAGGAACTAAAAGCAACGCTACCAAATAACGAAGCTGAAAGCTGGACTTTTGAAACAGAGAAGTGTGAGAAGCTGGTTTATCTACATGGAGCATTGTGTGAATCACTAAGGCTATACCCATCAGTTCCATTTCAGATCAAGTACCCATTGAGACCAGATAAACTTTCTAGCGGTCACAAAGTGAGTCCAAAGATGAAGATATTGATTCCACTGTACACTATGGGAAGGATGAGTTCAAAGTGGGGGGAAGATTGCTTGGAATTTAAGCCAGAAAGATGGATTACAGAGAAAGGAGGGATCAAACATGAACCATCATACAAGTTCTTTGCTTTCAATGCAGGACCAAGGACTTGTTTGGGAAAGGAAGTGGCTTTCACACAAATGAATGCAGTTGCGGCAGCCATTATCCATGATTATCACTTTGAAATCTTAGAAGGCCAAAATGTGAACTATGCTTCATCAGTTCTTCTCCTTAAGAAACATGGAATCAAGGTGAGGCTCACCAATAGATGGGCTCCATCATCATCTTCACATGTATTTGTCAAAAAAAAAAGGCTACCAGATGAAAATGACGAAATCCACCTGCCATGTTTGTGTAGTTTACTAAAATAAAGGCACCTTGCTAATTTACTTTCTCTATAGGTTTTGTGAGCAACTGAGTTGTGTATTTTATTAAATTCAAGGATTCTAATGCACCCACAATTCATGGCATGAATAAAAAAAAAAAACGAGTCAGGAAAGCACACTGCATAAAGCGAGAACAAGATACCAAAAGGAAAGTCCACCAAGAAGAGATAAAACTCAGAAAAACTTTTGCTGATTCTCATGTAGTCCCACGTATATTATGACCATTTAAATAACGGTCTTGTTTGGAAGATACTGGCAGAGCCACTCAAAGATAAGGAGAGGCTTAAACTCCTGTTTGGTTCTTAAGGTTTTACATTTTTTTTGTTAGGTCTTCAAATTTTAATAATAATCAAATTAGTCCCTGCAATTTAATTTTGATTGTTGAATTAAAATCTTGCTATATAAAAAATTGGCACCCTACTGTTTGCTAAATGTTCTGATCAATTAATTAACTCACAAATTTTACTTAATTTTAAGACCAAATTTCTTCCATTTTAATGTTATATATCATCTATGTGCATTTTTTTTTGCTATATATTTATACTTGATATGACACAAGCAAAAATGCCCATTAAAAATACATTTGATGATGAAATTGTAACAAAGATGTTACAATTATCATTAAAGAAAAATGTTACGAAATATTAACTAGTCAACTCTTCACTCTATAAATAATAGTCAAAGACAACTTTCTGAGGTATGTAATATTCTACACGCATACTGATATTCTGTCAATATCGCTTCTGACTTGAGTTTCAGAGACTCCCCGGGGAGCTTCCTGACCGCTTCTTATTTTGTGTTTTTAGGTCTCAAGGCGATGTTCACGATTCTTGATTGTTCAAGTTCTCTTCTTTATTGTTGTTCATTTTCCGAGGCAACAACAATTGGTACCGTCTGTGGGGAACTTGAAAGAAAAGTCTTGTTCGCCGACATTTGTGAAGTTCATTAAGAACTACCAACTCATTCATCATGGTGTTAATGCCTTCAAACCAGGTTGGACAACCCGAGAAGGATGTGAGGAGAGTTGGTATCGGAGCCGGAGCTTAGGGAACTGCCGTTTCCACCATTCCACTCGCTGACTACGAGGCGCTGAGAAGAAAAACGAGGAGAACCAGAAATCCTTGGGTGAGATGGCAACCTTGCTTCAGCAGCTCCTTCCTTAGACGTAACTCCCACCGACATTGCGTGCTTACGCCCAAAGTGCCCAAGGTGGAGGAGTCCAAAAAAGGTGTAACGCTCCGCAACCAAGTCATCGTTAACCTTCTTATGTTCCTGAGCAATTAAATCTTCCATCTCGTCAAGAGCAATTTGATGTTCCTATTCCTCAAGCTCGGGCCGAGGTAAGAAGAGAGAACTACCCAGAGGTGGTGAAAAGTACCTACAAAAGAGAACATCGGGTTTCTCCAAGAAAGGATGAAGTGGACCGCCAGTACTTGATTAACGTTCGAGAAGTAGTGGACATGAGGAAGATGATCGAATAAGTGCTCAAGCAAAAGAAGTTGGTTCCTCTTGAGGAGGAGTAGCAGAGAGCAAAAACTCTATTCACCAAGAGGGTCATGGGGAAGCCACTCCCTTCAAAGTTCAAGATGTCTCAACTTCCAGCTTTCTCGGGAAACGAGGACCTGCATGAGCATGTCCAAAATTACGAGGCCATCATGATGCTTCACGAATGGGAGGATGCTATTAAGTGTCGTGTGTTCCTGATCACGGTGAAGGACCATGCTCGTTCATGGTTCAATAGACTGGAAAAGGCTTCGTTCTCATGCTTCGACCAGCTCTGAAAGGAGTTCATCAATGCCTTCATCATAAACAATAAGAGGAAAAAGGATGCTTGCTAAGCATTAGGCAGAGTGAAAAGGAGAATCTTCGAAAATACATGGATAGATTAAAAAATGCAACTCTTGAGATTCATGATTTGCAACCAAACGTGGTAGTAGCAGCAATCTTGCAAGGGACGCGATCAATGCATCTACAAGATTCGATGTCTCCGGACCAACCAAGGACTTTGGTCGACCTCTTTATGTGTGCAAACAAGTACATTCTACAAGCTGAAGTCTAAAGATAGTAGGGAGCAAAGAGGATAAAGAGAATAAGCAGAAGGAAAGAGAAGCACAAAAGGAGCTGAAAGAGAAGAAGGAGAAGTCGCAAGGCTCAAAAGGACATCACGGTCCATACTTTGAAAAGTACACCCCACTGAACGAGTCCAGGTCATCCATCCTGGCAGTGATAGGAGGCACAGGTCTCATCACTTTTCCTCTAAAGACCGGCCAAGCTTTGGTAAGGAATATGGACGCGTATTGCAAATACTACAGTGCGAGTGGATACTCAACGAACAAGTGTCAAGAACTGAAGAATAAAATTGAAAACTTGGTTCGAGGTGGACACTTGGACCAATTTGTTGATGCTGAAGCATCGAGAGGGGAGCCAAACACAAGGACTAATGCTTGAAGAGGTGGATCAATATAAGAACAACTAAACAAGCTGCCACTTGAAATATTGATTGTTGAGTGTACTTCTAATGGTGATAAGAAGTTAAATTCTTTAAGTTTTGTTATCTTTATCTTGTGTAACTTGTTATTTTTAATGAATACTATATCTTATTTTCTACGTAAATGACTTCTTTTGTAAGTAAAGAACATGTTAAAGCAAGATGAGTGCTTATCTACGCGCAATGAAAAGAGCCTACAAGAAAATGGGCTCTTGAAATCAAAAGTACTATAGCATAGGGTGAGTCCGAGCATGGTGTCCTCACCATTAATGCACAACAAACCATCTTGAAACCACTAAGATGAAGCGTGAGTAGAAAAACTTATGAGAAATCGGGCTCTCACGCGATAAGCATGTGAGTAGAAAAGCTTGCGAGAAATCAGGCTCTCACATGACAAATAGGTGAGTAGAAAAGCTTGCGGGAACCGGGTTCTCACCACGTGATGAAAAGATAGACTGTGATGTGGCAATGGAACATGAAGCTTGTTAGAAACCAAACGCTTATTGTAGCACACACGCAGTGGAGAATTGAACATAGCATATAGTCATCAAGCCTACGAGAAACCGGGCGTTGAGTAATAATAAAACGCTAAGGCGAGGGGCAAGTGAAACTCCAAGTGGTATTGTCCTAAACGCATGTGAAACTTACTCGTTAAGACTCATCCCAAATGAAACCCCTAGTGGTATTGTCATTAACGCACACGGCAATTTGTCTACTTCGTCCTCATTTAGACAATTAACTACCGCTACTACGACTCTACTAAAATCACTTGTCCAAAAAGTCATTCTGTCATGTGATTAGGGAGCAATGATGCATACAACTTGTGCAAGAAAGGAAAGCACATAAATATAACATGCAAATTGAAGGCACTAAAAAGCGTTAGTTATCTCGATGTCCTAGAGAAAAGTCCACGAGCTCCATGATGTGGAGTGGAAATGACAAACTTCACTAGTTGGAGTGGATGACTAACTTTACGAGGTGGAGTGGAAATGATGAACTCTATGGCATGGCAGTAAAAATGATGTTGATGAAATCCTTATGATGCACATGACATGGCGGTAGACATGATGAACTCCTCATGACTCATATGGCATGACAACGAGGACGATGAAACCCTTAGGATGCATATGGTATGGCGTAAGACGTCAAGACGATGAGCTCTTCAAGATGCACGCCTCCGCAAAGTGGAATAAAGATGTTGAACTATATGATATGGGGTAGAGATGTTGAACTTCACTAAGGAAGAAGTTGAACTCCGTTGAGGAAGAGGTGAACTCCGCTGAAGAGGATTTGAAGTCCACTTAGGAGGAGGTTATCTTCGCTGATGAAGAGATGAACTCCGCTAAGAAGGAAGTGAACTTTACGAGTTTGTGAACTCTGTGAGTTGATGAATAAGTTGGTGAAGCTCCTCGAGGTTATGAACTTGGCAAGTTGATGAATAAGTTAGTGAAGCTCCGCGAGGTTGTGAACTAGGCGAGTTGATGAACAAGTTGGTGAAGCTCCGCGAGTTGGTGTGAACTCGGCAAGTTGATGAACAAGTTGGTGAAGCTGCGAGAGTTGGCGCAAATTGTGCGAGTTGATGAACAAGTTGATGTAGCTGTGCGAGTTGGTGCAAATTCTGCGAGTGATGAACAAGTTGGTGAAGCTCTTCGAGTTGGTGCGAATTTTGCGAGTTGATGAACACAGCGAGATGAGTTGGTGAACTACGTGAGGTTGTGGAAATGATGAACTCCGCAAGTTGGATGATGATGACATGTTGTTAAGGATGAAAAAAGTGGAAGAGCAAGGAAAGTCCTGCCAAAAAAATTGAAGTTAAAAAAACGGGAGTTAAAAAAAAAGGTCGCATGCAAAATGATTGGGTAGGCCATGTGCGCGGTCGGTCAGAAGCATGCGGCATGTCGCCTAATCATCAGGAGCGCGGTCATTCGGTATGGTGAGCAAACAACGTGTCAAGCATTCGGAAGCATGCGGCATGTCGCCTAATCATCAGGAGCACGGTCGTTCGGTATGGTGAGCAAACAACGTGTCAAGCATTCGGAAGCATGCGACGTGCCGTAGTCTAGTTCTGCATTAGGTCGTTCGTGGCAGCAAGTGGCGAGCGAGGCGAAACGGCATGTCGAGTTCCGCGTTTGGTCGTTCATAGCGGTGAGTCATTTCTGACGTCAATCGATCAGTCATTCTCGGGGCAGCGCAGGTGACGTGCCATTGTGAAGGTCCAGTGTGGCCGGAGTCAGGATGTTGCCGTTCGATCGAAAGCAAGAAGCGACGTCGTTTCAATCCATCAAGTCAGGCGACAAGTTGCGGTGTCGTTTCAGTCATTAGCTCAGGTGGAGGGTAGCTTTCGGTCATCTCTTTCGAGCAGATACGTTGCTACACTAGACCCGCTGCTATCCGCGACTTAGCCACCCACCGCCGCTTCCAGAACTAGTTCCGTCGCCATTGGATGAAGCTCATACAAGGCCACTGCCAAAAAAAAAAAAGAAGCACAGAAACGGACAACAGAAATAGAAAGAAAAAGAAACTAGCTGAGGAAGAAGAGGAGAAACAGACCGAATACTGGAATGAGTGGGGAATGGTGGCAAGAAAAGAAAATTTATGAGAAAGCAGTATATAAAGCTAGGGTTTGGAAGAACTGACTAGGAAAAGAGAATCAATGCAGATTTTAGGTGGCAAAACAAAAGGGAAAAAAGCATGTATCAAGGAAACAAAGTCGGATTCGAATCAAGTAGTGCAAGAAAAAAAAGAAAAATCATTTGTCAGATACGGAAGAAAAGGAGAATCCAAAAATAACAGCCAAAAATTAAATCAGAAAATTAAAGATTTGATCTGCTTTGAAAGGAAGGAAAATTAGGCATTGAAGCCACGACAGTTAAGGAAGAGAAATTAAAAAAGAAAAAAAATAGAAAAAAGAAGAGGAATTGTTTCAAAAGGAAGCCACATACAAATCTGGAATGACAGGCAGCAAAAATCAAGGTTGTTAATCAAGTTTGCGGTCTGCCAATTTAGGAAGAAAACTGGTCCGAAAAAAGGATGATGGAAACCAGAGATTAAAATTAAGGAAAGAAACGAAAAAGAGGGAAGGGTTAGGAAATGGGCTCCAGAAAATAATGTAGTCCATCACCAAACATCAAAAAACAAACAAAAAGGCTCATGTAGATAAAAAGACCCAGAAAGCCAGTAAAATGGACTCTGTTGGAAAGCCCAGAAGCAATCTTGACAAAAAAAATCCATTGAGGGACTGAGCACCAAGAGAATTAGGTGATCATCCCCAAACCGACAAATAAATTTCAAGAAGGCCACGCTAACGATATTAGTGGTAAAACTCAATTAGCACTCAAAAAGAAACACGCTTAATATTTTTACTCTTATCTTTGGAAAATCCAAAAAAAAAGAGTGGGGAGCAATTGATATGGTACAAGCAAAAATACCCATTAAAAATATATTTAATGATGAAATTGTAATAGAGATGTTACAATTATCATTAAAGAAAAACGTTACAAAATATTAACTAGTCAACTCTTCACTCTATAAATAGTGGTCAAAGACAACTTTCTAAGGTACGCAATTATCTACACACATACTGATATCCTGCCAACATAGCTACTAACTTGAGCGTCAAAGACTCTCTTGGGGAGCTTTCCGACCTCTTCTTATTTTGTGTTTTAGGTATCAAGACAACGTTTATGACTCCTGATTGTTCAAGTTCTTTTCTTTATTGTTGTTCATGTTCTGAGGCAACAACAATGCTCATCACCTACTTACTCAAATCCTAACTCCGCCAGTAGGGAGAATCAACATTTAACATATTTCAGCATTTAGCATATTTTTCTAAAAAAGTCGTGCATTTTCTCTATTTTTTCACTATTCAAAAATCTATTATATGTTTTCCATTAAATCCGACATTTTTCAAACAAGCCCAACACGTTGAAAGCATATAGGAGGAGAAATATGTAACATGCTTGTTGAGCAACTTTTCATTAACATATAGCATATTCGAAGTCTTACAAGATATTTTAATATATAAAATATCATTTATGTCCTCATTATTGTTTTTCAATTGCATGATTTGTAAAAAAAGGACAAAATTAGTATTTTATTTATTTTTATATAAAACAAAAAATTTATATCATTTTTTATTTTTATTATTCAATCGTACGTAACCTTTTATATGCTATATACTATATACAAAGCACATTCCTCTTCCAACCGCCAACCACCATCCCAAATCCACAAACTAAGAGCATGCAGTGGGAGCCAGAGAAACAAATAAAAAAGCTTTAAAAAAAACAAATGAATAGCATGAATGAATGGGAGGGGGAGAGATAGGGTTATTGGTTAAAAGTAAAGTTTAAAGGACTAATAACTAAAACAAAATAATATATATAATACATCAAACAAACAAAAATTCCAAAAAAAAAACATGCCCAAAGACCACAAAATGTGAATTGCAGAAAAATAAAAAAACCAAAAAAATGACCACCAAAAAACTAAACCATTACCGCTATAGCTATAAGGCAAAGCTCATTGTAATACCCCGAATAATTTTTATAATTATTTTTAGAATAATTATATTTGGAGTAATTATTTTGAATAATTATTGGTGCATAATTAGTTTTGGGAATAATTATTTTTGGATAATTATTTTTGGAAAAATTATTTTGGAAAAATTAGTAAAAATTTGAATTTTTATTCTTGGTGATTAAAGAGTTAATTTTATGTTTTTGATGTTAATTGGGTCATTAATGAAGGTTAGGAGTGATTTGGAGGTGTTTTGGGTAAGTGAAAATTGGTGGAAAATGAAAAATAAATTCTGAAAATCTAGGACCGAACGACCGGTCGTCTGTCGTTGGTGTCAAACGGCGTGTCGTTGGGTGGAGGAAACAACGAGTCGCTCGCGCTACAGTAGCCGCTATCGTTCGCGCGTGATGCCTGTCGTTAGCGTGTGTGATTTGAGTCAGGAACCAAACGACAAGTCGTTTGGGTTTGGGTTTTTAAAACCCAGCCGACCCGACTGACCAAATCAACCGACCTTCATATTCTCTTTTCGACTTCACTGTTCATCAAACCCAGAAAATGTCTCTCTCTCTCTTTGTTCCTCTTCCATTTCCACACCAAGATAAGGTGATTTTATCTTTCTCTCTCCTATTTTTGCTTAATTTTATGGTTGAACCGATTGGTTTTAGTTAGATTTCGGTTTTTGGCCGAATTTGGATTTTTGATGATTTTGAGTTCGGATTTTTGTGATTTTTGGATGGTTTTGAGTTGGTTTTTGTTGGATAATGATAGATTGAGGTTGAATGAACATTAATTTAGCTTAAAAATGGAGATTTGATGATTTTTCGTTAATGGGTCAATTTGGTCCGAAAATTTGA